>JAJHUR010115659.1:0-10144 GCA_027495735.1 Lutjanus campechanus | reverse complement strand
GTTTGAAGCCAGATGTGCAGAGGTTTGAAGCCAGATGTGCAGAGGTTTGAACATGTGTGTTTGTTGTTGTTCAGGAGTTCCTGACGGAGGCTCTGCCGGTGAAGCTGATCGGGATGAACTGTGAGCTGATGAAGCAGTACATCGAGTTTGTAGCTGACAGACTGATGCTGGAGCTCGGCTTCAACAAGGTAAACACATCCCAGTGAAACCACTGCTCCCAGTAGGGCTGCAGGATGGGTGGAGGTGGTGTTTAAGGTGTGTAGGTGATGATCTGGGGCCTCGTTACACAAACTTCCTCCGTCTCAAATCCTCTTATCTCACTTCAGGAGGACATTTATGATTTTTGTTACAGAAACATGTTTCCTGACTGCATTTAGGACAAAACTCCCTAAATGATCCTGAATTCTGTCTGGAAATGACAGTGAAGATGTGGAACAACATCAGTGTTGAAACAAACTCAAACTGTGATCAAACTTTAAATTTCTCACATTAATGTGTTTAGAACGACTGCCAAGATCTTTAAGTGGTTTCAGAGGTCTGAGACGGGACAGACGGGAGTTTAGGATCTGCTTCTGTGACCATCTTCAGGAAGTTTCTCTGTAACGAGGCCCCGGGTCTGTGGTGAGGTTCAGGTCTCAGGTCTGAGGACCAGGTTCAGGTCTGTGATGATGAGAGGCGCAGGGGTACGGACCTCAGCCAGTGATGGGGGCTGAGTGCTGCTGCTGACGCTCTGATTGGAGGACGAGTGGTTCACTGACAGACCAGCAGCAGCACGAGACAGACGCCTGACTGAACAGACGTCACTGAACCCTGAGATGTTTAAATTATCGTAGGACTGCAACTAATGATTATTTCATTGAATAATCTGTCAATTATCTTTGAGTAATCGGTTATTAATTGATTAGTGATGTGGTTCATAAAATGGAGAAAAATCTTGTTAACTGTTTTAGTGTTGCCCACAGTCGGATCCTCAAATGTCTTATGTGCAGAACATGAAGATCATAGGAGGAATGTCGGAGCTCTACATTCAGCCTGTTTTGGAATTATTGATTATATATCTTACTGTTAAAATTATGGTACAAATATGATAATTATTGTACATGTGGCTGCACCGATGCTGGATAACAAAGTAAAGTAGTTTAACTGCAGGTGATAACTGATTAAATCAACATGCCACAACTTTTAAATTCATGTGGGGAATAAAAGAGAACCGGTTCTCAAAGGTTCTGAACATGATGAACTTCAGTTAAATCTTTACTGTTATTTTATTTCATTTTAATATAAACATTTCTTCTTCTCTGTGCTGCATCAGACACACGCAGCTGTAACATGTTGACAGAAATATTTTGTTCCAAGTAAAAGTCTCAAAACTGAAGTGAAAGTTCCAAAGTGTTGGTAGAACCGCAGTGTTCTAATGAAATGATGACATCATACAGATATCTGAGGTTTTATTTGAACTTCAGCAGAAAACATAAAAACTAAAATAAGACAAAGTTTCAAATATAATTTTTATGATCGTTAATTAATTAATACTTCATGTTTTTAAAAAACAAACCACTCAGTGACAGAAAAAGACGTTTCAGGTTCTTTAGGACATAAATGACACCAGAACTGAGACAAATGTCTTTAGTTGTGAGAAGTTTTGACAGAAAACAGATGTCAGATCTTGTTCAATGAGACTAAACTGAACTTGGTTCTGTGTTCTGTGTGCAGATCTACCGGGTGGAGAACCCCTTCGACTTCATGGAGAACATCTCTCTGGAGGGAAAGACCAACTTCTTTGAGAAGCGGGTGGGGGAGTACCAGAGGATGGGCGTCATGTCGGGTCCCACAGACAACACCTTCAGGCTGGACGCAGACTTCTGAGGACAGACGTGGACTCGAAAGTTCGAGGACGCTGGTGTCCAGCAGAAACATTGAATGTGTCTCAACAGGTGGAGATGATCACCTGTAGACTTTATTTTATTTATCTGACGGGTGTTCGGAATAATAATAATGAGCTTTTCAGCCGATCAGAGTCTGGACAGTGGGGACAGTGGGGACAGGAGACTGCAGCCCAGGGATCTGTCCAGAGACTCGTCTGAAAACTGCTGAGTCACACATGCAACAGAGTTGAAGTCAGCAGTTAACAGAAAGTTTGGATCAGAACCTGATTTTTATATATTTTTTGTGTAAACTAACTTTATAGAGTTTGTGTTTTATAAATTTATAAACCTAATGAGGAGTTTAGGTTGTCTGATTTGTACAGTTATGTAGTTTTTTTGTAATAAAATCAAAAGTACTGTTTGTGAAATCTTTGATTCTGTTCATCTGTTTGGACGTCTCTGTGGACGTGTTCTTCAGCGTCTCGCTAACGATGGTGAACCTTTTGTTTTTTGATTTTCTGAACACCACCAACCCGCCTGACTTCTGAGGTTAATGTTGGGTTTGTTACCAGAGATGCACTGGATGTTTCTGGTCTTTATGCTAAGCTAAGCTAAGAGTGTAGCTTCATATTTACCGTTCAGATATGAATCAAAACAATGTGAACATCAAACTCTAAAGGGACAGTTCCATGTTTTGCTAAATCTTCAAACACGTGTTCCTTCAGAGGGCTGAAATGAGAACTCAAATTGTTTTTACTTAAACAATCCAACATTCAGAGCCAAAGTATTTCTGTGATTGATACGTTTTCTCAATCAATCGTCTCCATAAAATGTTTCTGTAACTCCTATAAACATGAACAGCTGTTCTCAACCCAGAATGAATCACGTTGGTGTTCACAGCCCCCCACAAATAATCCATACAGGAGAACACTGGTGATATTTAAAGGCTTAGTTCACCCAAAAGTGGAAATTCAGTCATTATCTGCTCACTTTAATGCTGATTTAGGGGCCGCTTTAGTTTCACAGGAAAACACTGTTACAGAATCTCCCAAACAATGGAAGTGAATGGTGACCAGTTTTCAAACATAAAAAAGACAAGAATAAAATCATAAAACGCTCCATACTGCTCGTCTGCTATAATCCAAGTCTCCTGAAGTCCCAACATGCTGTTTGCACAGCGTCACACACACACACACACACACACACACAGTTCAGACAGTGTGAACGTGAACGTGGCTCCAAGCTGAAGATCTAAAGTGAAGATTCAGGATAGAAACATGGTGGAAATAACATTTTTAATAAAGTATCTTTGGTGCAAAAATAATCATATATATTTTAAAAACATAGACATAAATATATACATAAATAAATGAAGTGAAAGTCGTGTAAAATTTATTCCCTGGGTTAAAATATGGCCTCATTTAGGTTCAATTTGCTGTTTTATGTTATAAGTTAATTATTCATCCTTCATGTGTGATCGTGAGTAAACAGTGAGGGCGGAGGTTCATTTAATGAATCATGATTAGAATCATGAGACTTGACTGTTCCCTCTGCTGCGTCATCAAACTGCGCCGCGGACGGAATTTAATATGAAGGATTTAAACAGTCTGTAGTAGAAGTGAACTAATGTTTGAGTTTTTTCACTCTTAACAGAGATCAGATTTAACCCTGTGTGCGCTGACAGAATCTTTTAGTTTGTTTAATCTTTGTAGGCTCCGTCGGCCGTGATGACGTAGAACCAGGAAGTAAACAAAGTGCAAACAAACAGCCTCGGGTCGCGGCAGCTGTTCTCTTCTCAGACAAAATGTCGGTTTCTAACCCGAGACAGACGTTTTTAAACCCGGTAAGAAGCTTCATGTGTTCATCTCAGCTCAGTTTATCGTTTCCATCATGTTGTCGTCGACTTATCGATGATTTGTTGAAGTAGGTCAACATGTCAGCTCAGCGCTCATTTTACACTCAGCAGCTGCGTCAAGTGACAGTTAATTCATATTTAATGTCACATTTAACTGCTTATAAAACACGTTCAAAAACGCTTCCCGCTGTGTTCGTGATGAATTCTGCTGATGTTTCGTCCAAAACAGAAACTTTAATTCAGCGGAAAGTTTCGGTTCGGACTTCAGTAACACTGCGGCGGGCGGACGGTTAAATTAATTAAACTCCATTTTATTTGCACAGGAGGCCAGTTTGTCGTATTTCATTGTAGCCGAATTAAAAAATGGCTTATTACAGTTTGTGTTAAGACTTGGTTAAAGTTATTTTTCTTGTTATTGTTTGACGATACGCGAATAAATATTAAAATATTCAAAATGTCTAATGGAGTTTGGTTCGACGGTTCAAGATCAATGATTACATTAATCATATAATTTAATTTCACGTCCATCTTACTCCTCTGTTTTCAGTTCACATGCTTTTTCATCTCCTCTGTTTTTATCAGTTTATTCTTTGTTGCATCCACCATAGACCAGATGAAAGAGAAGACGGGAAAGTAAAAAATGAAAAGATATAAAAACGTTCATTTATTTCTGTACATATTTATAGATTAAAAACTGTTACATAGAATTTAAAAATTTTATATTTTTACATTAAAAATATATAATGTAATTAATTCTTTTTTATTTTTTATTTTTTCCTGAGTCTTTTCCCCGTAACATTTTCCTTTCTGTTTTGTTTTTTGCTGTTTCTTGTCGGGTCGATCCTGACAGGATATGGAACACATATGAATAAATATATACAGAAATAAGTGAAATGAACGGGAACATAAATGAAATTGCTTCTAATTATTCCTATACTTATTTATTCCTCTTTATATTTCCACGTTTATTTTCTTACTCTTTATTTATTTGATTTTATTTATGGCACCGCTGTGACTTCATCACTTTGACTAAAAGATAAAACTGTAACATCTAAAGATTGATTAACAAACTGGTCACTGATGTTCAGAATTAAATATTGATCTGTTCTCTGATTAAAGCACATTTTTAGTGGTGATTTCTTTTATAAGAATTAGTCTTTACAGTCCTTCTTACAGAATCATCATTTTAATGATGTTTACTCGCTTTTATTTTGAAATCTTCAATCAGCTGACTCTCAGAGTTTAATAAAATGAAATAAAAAGAATAATATTGACCTGTTTAATGTAGCAGATGAGGGTGTAATTATAGAATGTCGTCTCTGTCTCCGTGTTTGTGTCCTCAGTGTCTCTGGTTCTCTTCACATGTCTCCTGACTGTCTCATGACTTTTGTCCCCACAGACGATTCCGTTCGCCGGGACGATCCTGGGTGGTTTGTTGCCGGGGGAGATGGTTCTCATTCAGGGCTCGGTGCCGTCTAAAGCCGACAGGTGAGGACTGACTGATCACCTGTGAAATGATGCACAGGTCGTCTTTTTATCACCTATCGTCCCTCTGCGCTGTCTTACAGGTTCCAGGTGGATTTCACGTGCGGCAGCAGCGTGAAGCCGAGAGCCGACGTGGCGTTCCACTTCAACCCGAGGTTCTACAGGTCACCGTGTATCGTGTGCAACACGCTGCAGAGGGAGCGCTGGGGCCGCGAGGAGATCCTCTACCAGATGCCTTTTACCACCGGAGCCGTCTTCGAACTCATCATCCTCGTCCTGAAAGACAAGTTCAAGGTGAGAGACGAGCTGCTGCAGGACAAACTTGAGCTGGAGCAGCTCCGACAGGAACACGCTGCTCCGACACTCAACAATCTGATTACATCACGTTTCTAATTAAAATAATAATAATAATAATAATAAAATGTAATTATTTTGAGATACTAAGTGATAAGATGTTAACACCGTCATGTTTAGAGGAAATCTGTTATTCTTTAGAGACGCTCAGTCATTAATTTTAGATAAGTAAGACAGTTTGTGAATTTAAAAAAAAAAATTCTCATTTTATAAGCTGGAATTGTCACCAGGTTTCATGCTCACATGGAGCTGAATAATGTCAACATAAAAATAAAAACACATTAAATAAAGTCGACATGGACGAGCATGTGAACAGAGAACTACAGAGGATCTAAACTGGATCCTTGTGGAACGCCACAAACCAACAGAGAGAGAAGAAAATTAAAGTTTGGAATTTTTAAATTTTATTTTTACTGCAGCTGATAGAAGAAAAGAAGATAGTTTAAAAAATATATTTCTATGATATTTTATGTTGTTGTACAGTTACTTTTGGGTGAGTAAAGTAGTTGAGTATTTGTTCGTCAGGTGGCGGTGAACGGAGCTCATGTGTTGGAGTACAAACACCGACTGGAGCTGGAGCGAGTCGACACTCTGTGTGTGTCTGGAAAGGTCAAAGTTCAGGCTGTGGGCATCCTGCCGAGCTCGGTGAGTCCGTCCACGCTCCGTCTGGACGTGTGTCGTTTTCTTCTTCATGTCATGAAGATGTGATGAATGAAATGTTGTTGTTGTTATTTTCAGAGTTCAGTTTCTCCTGCAGCCAGTCTGACCAATCAGGACTCACAGATGAATGTAAGAACAACAACCTGCTGTCTGATCACATTTATCAATCACAGAGTCTTTAATCGTTTTCTGACATCAGAGCAGAAATAATTAATGATCAGTTATCAAGGAAATATTATAATTTATCAAGGAAGAACAGCAAAGATGAGGAGGTTCTACAGGAGCTCGTTTCTGCCGAAATGACTGAAAAGATCGTTTTACTTTGAGATAAACAAAGTTATTATTATTTTTTATTATTATCAGACGCTGACTCATTATTCTGAGAAAGTTTCTGATTATTTTGATAAAAGTAAGGAAAAATAAAATCATTATTCTGAGATATTAAGTCATGATTTTAAAAAAAAAGACTGCATTTTAAGATACTGCACCATTTTTTGCAATATTTCTCATTATTTTGAGAAATGTCTAATTATTTTAAAATACCAACTCACTTTGAGAAAGTTTCTGATTATTCTGATGTAAATAAGTCAATTATTGGAAAAAGAAAATCATTATTTTTGAACTTCCAGAAGCTTTTTTTTCCATCACATTGTTGGAAATGTGCTTTCATACAGCTCAGAGAAATCAATTGATTTTTATTGATATGAATTTTAATTATTTACTTGTTTTTTTTATCCTCCAGTCGATCATGTCCTCTTCAGGTGACTTGGTGAGTTTGACTGTTGCATGATGGTCGATGTAGTTGAGGTTTATGTTGTAAATGTGTGTAGAGTTTGTTTGTTGGAGCTCACGATGAAAACAGGTTCAGATTTTAAAAAGTATGAGCAGAAAAAATGTAAATTTAAATCGGACGACAGTTTAGTTTCACTCATGTTGTCAGTTTTCAGTTGAAGTTGTTCAGTCTTTACCTCTCTGGTGTTTTTTATTCAGCTGATCTGTTTGTTTGTTTGTTGTTTGTCTGTTTGCAGAGCGTTCCCTTCAGAGGAGCGCTGCTTAAAGGACTGAGCGTCGGACGCAGCATCACTGTTAAAGGACGGACCAATCAGAACGCACAGAGGTACACACACACACACACACACACACACACACACCTGTCTGTCTGTCAGTAAAATAACAACAATAAGACTCGTGTTGTGTTTCAGTTTCTGTGTGAACCTGCGAGTCTCCGGCAGCAGCGACGTCGCTCTTCATCTGAACCCTCGACTGAAGAAAGGAGTCTTCGTCAGAAACTCCTTCCTGTCTGAGTGTTGGGGCCCCGAGGAGACGCAGCTGCCACACACACTCCCCTTCAACACAGGAGAGTACTTTGAGGTAACACACACACAGAGAGAGAGACACACACACACACACACACACACACACACACACACACTCAGCAGTAAACAGCACAAAGAAAGAAAAACAAAAAGCACATGTTGGTCAGAAAGGCCACCAATCACAGGGCAGACTCCGCCCCCTGACTTTTGATTGGATGATGGATAAATAAATGATGGTAATGGACAACATGGGGCTTTTTCCTTAATTGATTATTGGTTAAATTCACAACCAATCAATCAATTGATCAAACTTAACCAATCTGACAAATGTTTCATTTACCAAACAGCCCCTCAGTTCCACATGTTCCACGTTCTCAGACAGCGTTCCATACACCCTAAAGGTGATAAATAGAACCAAATAGGTTCTTCAGCTTGTCAGGAGAACCAAAAGTTCTAACAGGAACCCTTTCAAAGAGTTCTACCTAGGACCCGACAATAAAGGGTTATACCTAGAACCATCTGTGAGAGGTTCTACAGAGAACCCTTTTATGGTGCAATGGTTCCACTTAGAACCCCCTCTGGAGGTTCTATCCAGAACCTTTCTACTCTTCTAAAGGTGCTAACAAGAATCCACCCAGGAGGTTCTACCCAGAACATTTTTATATTCCAAGAGTTTTATCTAGAACCCAACCACAGGGTTCTAAGGAGAACCTTTTTATATTACAGTACAAAGAACCCTTGACCAACTCTTTCTGGTTTTTTTTTTTTAGTGGAAAAATTGTTGCCAGATTGATCACGAGTTGAAAAACAGGTTCAAACGCGTGAAAACAGGTGGAGGAACAGACGTATTGATCGATTGATCGATCAGATTACATGTTTTCCAACATTAAAGAACTTCTAAGACAATATTTTGTCTAAACTCTCTGAACGTTTACTGAGTCATTGATAACTATCATTTCATGATAAGAAACAGTCAAAAACAAAACAAGTCTTTGGGTTTATGTAAATTAAGTAATAAATAAATTAATCAGGCAAAGTTTATCCTGATGGAATAAAAGGATTTGTCCCCCCTGACAGACACATTGTTGTTATTATCATCATCATAATGTTGTTGTTGTTGTTGTTGTTGTGTGTCCTCTGCAGATGATCGTCCTGTGTGACTCACAGCAGTTCAGAGTCGCCGTTAACGGAGAACACCAGCTGGACTACAAACACCGAGTCCAGGACCTGAGCCGCATCACTGAGGTGGAGGTGGAGGGAGACGTCTCGCTGCAGGACGTCCAGATTCTCTGAAGTCTGATGGCCAACGCGCTACAGGACGAGATGTCACAGATCCTAACGTCCATATTTAATAATGACATCATGTAGCAGCTCACCAAACATCAGACAAACGTTCTAACATTCCTGCAGCCTGTGAAGAGTTTGAAGATGTTCTGAAGGATTTGGATCATTATGTCGTCTCTGAGTTCATGATGTGACTTTAATCACACGAACTCTCTGAAGCTGGAAAATGAATGTTTGATGAACGAGTCAGGACCAAGTTTCTGTTTGGAAACAGATCAAACTATGACCGAATCGTATCTACTGTCTGTGCTTTGTTAATCTTCCTGTTCCTGTTAATCGCTGTGAAACAGAGTGCATCATGGGAGAGTTAGCATGTTCATTTGTAACCACATCAAATAAAGTAACCACATGAACCCGTCATGGACCAGCTGGTCTTCTTTTCTTCAAGGGAAAATAGTTTATATGCTATAAATGTATATTTATATTTATGTACCACTACACTTCATTGTTGTCAGATAATTTTCAAAAACCAATATATATACTTATACATATATATATATATATATACATATATATATATATATATATATATATATATATGGTATGGTATATATATATGTATGTATGTATGTATATATATATACACACACACACACATATACATACATACACATACATGTATATAGACATATATATCTACGATCATATATATATACATACATATTAGGGCTGTCAAAATTAACGTGTTAACGCATGCGATTAATCTGGGAACAACACGTTAAAAGAATTTAACGCACGATTAATCGCGTCACGTGACTTAGGTAGATTCTATACATACATATAGACATACATACAGTATATACGTACATATATATACAGTCATATATACATACATATATAGACATACATATACTGTATATGTACATATCTATACATACATACATATATAGACACATATATACATATATATTTATGTATATACACACACATATATACATATGTACATATATATTAGGGCTGTCAAAATTAAGGTGTTAACACATGCGATTAATCTGGAAGCAACACGTTAAAAAAATTAACGCACGATTAATCGCGTCACGTGACTTAGGTAGATTCTATACATACATATATAGACATACATATATACATACATACAGTATTACATACATATATACATACATATATATACATATATACATACATATGTACATACATATATAGACATATGTACATACATACATATATAGACACACACACATATATATATGTACATACATAGGGCTGTCAAAATTAACGCGTTAACACATGCGATTAATCTGGAAACA
>JAJHUR010115658.1:0-11373 GCA_027495735.1 Lutjanus campechanus | reverse complement strand
TCAAAGTGCCACCTTAAAACTATAATATGTCAAATTTCTGCATTAAAATATCTAAAAATGCAAGTTATACAGTTTGTGGAGTTGTGTATTATCCCAGATGTTTCCAACAATGTTCAAACACAGAGAAATCAGTAATTTATTGGTCTGTTTACTGCTGGTCATTGCTGTGACTTCCAAGAAAACAGGATATATCGGATATGTCAGAGAATGAGGAAGAAAGTTGGCTTCTTGTGTGACTAAAGACAAAGTAAATAAAACTTTAATATCACCTCATCCATTAATGATGATTTCTTTCTTCTTAACATTTCTATTTAGATCTACTAGTTTGTCAAACTTAACATTACTCCTCTGATCTACTCACATACCCAAGAAAGCTTAAATTAAAGTATAGGTGTAAATCTGAGTAGTAATTGACACACTTAAGACAGCACTTTGATTGAAATTATTAAACCATGTTGACACAAGAAGTAATCCCTCAAAAAAGGCTTTGCAGTTGGTTGCTTTACTTCTTTAAAAGTTGTCTCAACTTTTCTTTTTTTTAAAGTGTACTGTACACCTCCAGGCCTCAGGGGCTGAGCTTCTGTTATTATAAGACACGGTGTTGATGTGCTGCACTGACCCACCAGTCTGTTTCCTGACGGGTCTGTTTACACCACACTGACCTTTGAGTAAACTAACGCCACGCAAATATCCGCGAGTCGAGGCAAAGGCGAACGAAACACTAGAGAGCTTCTTTCTCCTTCTCCACAAAACCGACTGCTTCTGCTGCTGCGTGTGTGTTGTTTTTTCTGTGTGATGACAAGTCTGTCCCTGAATAATCAATAAGTTAGTGCAGTAAGTATCTGCTGAGACGGAGTATTTCTGCAGGATTAAGCCTCATGCTGTCAGTTAACATTACACTGACAGAGTACAAACATTTAACAGACACAGACTGAAACTCTGCTCAGCGTCTCAAGGCTTGTTTACATCTGACCATGTAAGCACAGAGTTGTCAGAGTAATAAACAGTTGCTATAGAAAGCATACTGCCCTCACCTGGGCAAAAACTGACATTTTATTTTTGATATTTTTACTATTTTGCATGCAAGACAGAAAGAGATACGAGATAATAAATGAATGTGACTTTAATTTTGACATTAATTAGGAGCCATGTATTGGAGATATCAATTTCTCAAGTCTCAAGTCTGCCAGTGGAGGGTCAGACTCTGTGCTAACGTGATACATTTTGTTGTTCTGAGTTTACTTCCCGAGAAATTATAATTGTTATCTCTCGCTGTGCATATCATAGGATCTGGCTGAACAAATGCACGCTTTGTTTACTCAATAAAGACTCACACAAAACTCAGATCAAATTGTCGAACTAGCCATTGTTGATCAAATATGGATCAAGATTATGTTATTACATTTGCTTATTTCTTACTTGAAATAGAGACTTTGGAAACTCAGATCAAACTGTCAAACTAGACACAGTTGAACAGGATTCTGTTACTTTTTTACTTCTTTTTTTTTTCAAAAACATTATTTTGCTGCTCTGTTTAGCTGTAATATGATAAAGTCACTCACCAGGTTATCGTGTTGAAAACAGACGTGGGGAAGATCGAGAGAGACTCACATGCTTGAACACACACACACATGCACGCGTGGCCATCTCAGAGAAACAAGCTCGGATAACAACGTGCATACAGGAAGTGTGACGTCATTCTCTGCTCAGGATCCCATAATTCCAGTACATACACAGGAAATATAAATGTGCTCTTCAGATCTGTGCATGTGCTTAAGTTCACTCAAAGTTCTATTTTAAGTTTGTCAAACTTAACTTTACTATTCGGATCTATGCATGTACTTCAGAATAGTGATGTGAAGTCGTCTCAGTAAGTTAGCCCTTTGTGGTTTTTAGCAATGTTGCAGTTGATTGCTTTGTTTACCCAACTTTTCTCTTTTTAAAGTGCACTGTACACCTCCAGGCCATAATTCAACTGTATCTTTAGATCAAATAGTTGTTTGCTGACATCTAGTGAGACTGAAAGTTGTATATTACACATTTAAGATCTTTTGAAGAGTTTTCTGGGTCACATCAATCTCCTGATATCCTGATATCTCTCAAAGCAAATTGCAGGTAACTTTTATGGCAGTACTTAAATCTGGTATGGATAAAGCTGATCAGTAATGTACAGAAGAGGTCCAGGCATAAGGGACAAAAATGAGAGGAAGAAGGTGGGGGTTTTTTGTGTGTGGTTTTTTTTGCATTTTTGCATTTTTGGAATTAAGTCAAAATGTTGAGAATAAGGTGAAATAATATTTTGAGGATAAAATCGAGATGCTATTTCAACTTTATTGTCAACATTTAAACTTTATTCTCAAAATACAAAAAAACCCAACAACTTCCTCCTCTGATTTATTTATTTTTTTCTCATGCCTGGCACTAATACTGAAAATCCAGCTTTATTCTCAACATTTCAGTATTATTCTTGAAATGCAAAATTTAAAATATCTTCCTTCCTCCCTCCTCTCTCTCACGCCTGGCCCCAGTGCTCTTCTGTAATAACTGATCAACTACTTGTTTGTCGATTGCAGAACCTCTAACTTTGTCTCTAATAAATCTAATTAACTCAAATTGCCCCTGCTCTTTAAAATCAATGAAATGAAATGTTCACAGTAGACACGACTGTAGTGTTTACTCTCCACAGAGCAGAAAATAAAAACATGATAAACAGGACAAGAATCAGCAGACGTTCTTCTGATGAGGAACTTTATCTCCAGAAGGTGTATGTGAGGCTGTCAGTAGACGTAATCCTCTTGTGAGTGGATTTCAGATGTGTATCCTCTGCTGAGCTAATATTTTATCTTCTGAAACCACGTTTGCTTCACACGAGGCAACAGGAGCTACAAAAATAAAAGGAAATAAGATATTTGGCTCGAGCTGATTAATCGTAAATTCATCCTGTCTTCACTCATGTTTACAGGTAAAGGTGTGTTTCGACGAGGACAAGCTGGAGCAGGTGTGCGAGTACCCATCAGAGACCGCCATGTTGGCGTACACGCCGTACCCTCATGATGCGTGGAGGCCGCAGGGAGAGGAGGCGCAGGAGGACGACGCTGACGTGGAGGGAGGAACGATCATGTCCAAAAGCACAAGAAATGTTGGGACTGCAGTGGGACGGGGTCTAAGAGTGGGTCAGTGTCACCCCCTACTCAAAAAACACAACGTGTAGCCGAGTGAGTTAGATTATGGATTCAGATTGTTTTGCCATTCATGATGTCTTACAGACTCTCCACAGGTTTGGACTAAACTCAGGCTAAGATGGCAAATGTCTGTTTCTAGTCTGTTTATTTTCGCTGTGTTGTCACCACAGAGGGCTGGAGTGCCTAAACTTTCCTTAAATTATAGGTCTGGCAACATCCTACTGTATGCTTTTCTTATTGTCAACAAACACCAAAAAAGACCTAAATCAAATTTATCCTCTGACAAGTATTCCCGTCAAGCAGAAACTTGATACAGCTTATTCCTCTGCTCCGTTCTCGTCTCCATTATAACACGAAGCTAAAAATAATCCCCAGCAAATGCACTTTTTATTCCTGTTTGAAAATCTTTAGCTAAAAACTATCCTACAGTGTCCAGCTGTTTTTTTAAAAATAAATTATATACAGTAATGGATTAGTTTGGGGTTGAGAATTTAGAGAGAACTGACAGATGGACTAAAAGAGCTTGTCATGCTGCCTTGAAATGGAGGTTGTGAGCTTGTGGTTACGTCACGGTCGCTAGGTAACAGCAACAGGGACGCCAAAACTGTCGGCGTCCAGAAGCTACTGAGGCTAACGTTTTAGCAAGCTAGCCAGCAGCTAATGTAACTCAAGAAATGCAAAGGCATTGTGAAAAGATGTTGCTGTTGGGACTCTCAAACATTTTTCTCATACATGTTATAAAATTACAAAGGAAAACCCTGCACACCTTAAATTAGAATTTATTAACTTAAAATCTACAGAAGACTTCAGAAGACCAACTTCCATGGCCTCCATTTTTGATATTTTAAATATTTTAGTGATGAGAGGTACTTCATTAGCTTAGAGATGAGGTTTAACAATTTAGAGAGAACCAAAATATGGATTAAAAGTGCTTCACTGTGCTGTTTATTCCCATTTGGCATTTTGTGCTCAGGCATGTACATTTTTCATTCAGTAAAAACTTACAGAAATTGGGGGGGGGGGGGATATGAGCTTGTGAGCTTGCTAACTGACAGTTAGCTAAATGTTACCAAGCTAAACATCACTTTAAAAGTTTGTTAGCTTTGTTGCTAATGTAAGTTCCCAAAAACGCTTGTATCGTTCTCGTTCTTAACTGCCTACAAACCATTTTTCCTTTGTGGGGCACTTTAGTACCATGACAAATAAAACTTGATGTTACAACACAGCTAACAAGCTTCAGTAGCCTTCAGTAGTTAGCTCATTAGCAACCCCAGATCCCTCTTGTCAGAGTCAGTGTTTTTTTTGGTTAAATGCGTGCAATAAGGTCTGTCGTTAACTCAAACTTAAGAGATTTTCACGTTTTGTTCTGTGACAGAACACGTCGAGTACAGACTCCACCTGTCAATGTTGAAGCTTGTACAGTACATGTCCTAAAAAAGGCAGTTGCTAAAAGTAGCTAAATGAGACTACTGAAAGTATGTCATGCCATATTAAGCGCTCTGCCAACACTGATTTCTGATTACTGCATTTCCATTGCAGTAAATAGATTTTGCTTAATTTTTTTCACATTATAAATAATGGTGTGACCTTATGATGCATTGTTTGTTTTATCCATAGACTGTGGTTTTATCTTTTCATGGGATTTGTTGACAATAAGGAAAATCTGGATTAATGCCAGCCTCATCTTTTCAATAAACAAACTGACCAATTTTCAGAGGTTTGCAAATAGTAGCAGGTTTGCAGTGAGGGCAAGCTCAGTGCAGTGAAGAGATGATGACTAAAAACATTGGGGCTTTAAAAAAAAGCAGCAATCGAAAATGTAAATTTGGTAAAATATGGATGTTATTAGAGAGCAAAATGGAAAGATGTGGTTACATTTATGGTCCTCACAAAGCCATAAATGTCACTGTGGGTGAATGGGAAGTAGTCAGCTCCAAAAATAAAATAAGAATTAAATAGAGTAAAAACCCTAGATTCACTTTATTCACCTTCCATCTCCGTCTCTCTGTCTTCCAGATGAGTCTTGCCCTCGGTAGAAGCCAGTCACCTCGCCAAAATTGCCCATGTGATGAGATGTAAAATGTTTTGTTGAACGATATCGTGTGATTTTTATTATGTTTTGTTTAAATCTGAACTGTTGAATCGAGTGTTGAAGTGAGTGTTTGTTTTCCTCGTGGTGTTTTGTTTCGTCTAGCATCAGGATGAATGAGTGTTGTTGGACAGTTTGGTTTATGCAGTTGGAAAAAAAAGGGAACATAATTGTGTTTACTGGGGAAATAATCGCCTAGTTTTATTTTCAGGGGACAAACGTGAATGTATACACGCGGTACATATTATAAAACACCCTCAGGTGTGCACTGAAGGATCACTTGTCTATGCAATGTAATGACAGCAATAAGATTTTATTTTTTAGCTAATATATTTGATAGTTTCTTCCATGTGGATTATAAATTAAAGTCAGCACTGCCTCAGCACAGACGAGTGATGTTTATATCATCTGGTTTCATGTGCCTGCTGGATTCGCCCGTACAGATGATATGAAGGTCAGTTTATATACAGATGTTCTTTGGAGAAAAAGCTCCTCTCAGCAGGCGTTGTGTTGAACGTTGCAGGAACAGGGGTGGTGCAATGTGTGCAGGACAGTTTAATTGAGCCTTACTGTTCATTATGACAACTCCGGTAACGGTTCAGTTAATGCGTGTGGATGCAAATAAAGGTGTTATTTTGTCATTTTTGTCAGAGAGCCTCTGAGAGGAAGCAGAAACATAATTCATTTAACAGATTAACTTCATCATAATACGGCCGCTATCTGACTTTTGGGTGTATTACAGACATAATACAATGTATACAGAGTATTTCTTGCTTGTAAATGAATATTTTAATTGGTGGAAGAAGATGCAAATTCTGTGCAAATTATTTTTTTTTTCTATGATGGTTGAAGAAGCTGGCTTCAAGAGAGAAAAATCTAATAAATATATCTGAAAACTGTTTTGTCTCTTTTTTTTAATATTTGTTATTGGTTCTTCAGGTTTTTTTTGTTCAGAATGTATTTTCTGTTATTAAAACTGAGTGGTAACAAATCCATATATTGTTAAATATCAGGGGTGGAAGGAACTAATCACAAATACTCAAATTACTGTAATTAAGTACTTTTTTTGGGTACTTGTACTTTTATGTAGAGTAGATTTTCAAGTCTACTTTTACTTGTATTTAAGTATGCATTACAGGATGCAATCTACTTAGTTACTTTTAAAATCACAGTTGAGTACTGGGTACAATTTGAATTAATATCCAAACCTTTTAGTTGCCAGTCTGGTGATCTGATCACAAACAGACCAGTGAAAACCAGGACATACAACTGAAAAACAAAACAAAACGCTGCAGCACCACCTTTTTTGGAGTAAGGGTGTTATTGATTAATCATTAATCAATTATTTGCCATTAAGAATTTAACCAATTAAAATTGTGTTCATTAATATTAAATCAATAGTCATGGCAGTAATTTGCACCTCATATGACAATGTTTTGGTGGCACCATTTGTTGAATAAGGAAAATTCATCTTTGACTTATAATGAGAAAAAAATTACCAAAATACAGAAAAAATTGAAAATGAGGAAATAAATATATTTTGTATCTTAATGATTGAACTGCACTTTTATTATGTCCATACAGTTCTGTCCCTGTTAATACTACAAGTTGTTTTACTCTCTGTTGTTTTCTAAACATCTGGTCAGAGATAACAGGTGAAATAAGCTTCTTAGGCTGATTTTCACCACTTTTTTGTTTATTGAGCATTGTCCCTATCAATAAAAAAATCAACTACTAAATATTTCTGAAGCAGCAAAGATGCACTTTGGAAAACTCTATATGCTCTATACTCAAATTATATATTCTTGGGGGTTGAAATGGTCACAAACAGACTGTATACAACCAAACATTATTTACACAAAGAAAGACATCAGTCTAAACTGTACTACATTTTTTCTATTCGTAAATCAAACTTTATAAACTCAACTGATAAACAATGTTGAATATTTTAGCTACAATACATTCTTTGATTATACTTACAGACTTATACTTACTGAGTGCTGTATGTCAGAGCAATTTTGAGGTACTTGTGTTTTATTTTAGTATTTTCATTTTCTGCCACTTCCTATTTCTACTCCACGACATCTCAGTGGGAAATTTTGTACTTTTTCTCTAGTTTTTTAAGAAATAAATTATGATGTTTTGTTATAAATTAAACAGTTTATACAAGTACAGCTGAAATGACTGGTCAAAATTCATCACCAACCACTGTGAAATCTTACATTTAATACTTTAAGCAGATTTTCCCCAATATACTTTCTTACTTTTACTTAAGTAATATTGTCAATTTTTACTTTTACTGGTAACAAAGTATTTTTATCATGTGACATTTGTACTTTCACTCAAGTAAAGGATCTGAACACTTCATGAACCACTGTCTACAGCTAAATGTGGCAACACAGCTATTAAAAATTAATAAAACATTTAAGACCTGTAAGCTTTACAAGGTTTTTATTTAATTTTATCTTTTTAAAATTTTATTTTATTTTATTTTATTTTATTTTATTTTATTTTATTTTATCATGTTTCTTTTATAATATTGTTGATTACTTGTTGTGTTTGTGTGATTGTTGTTGTTCTTCCTCTCAGCGCCACCCTGAGGTGTAACAGCGACACCCTGCGGACAGACGCGGTATTACACGCTGTGTGTTTCGGGTCACGTTGCTGTTTACGGAAACATCTTTACGTCAACACGTGTGCAGACTTGTAACGTCAGTTCAGTTCAGCTCAGTACGTGAATCTTTGCATGCTCGTAGTGAGAAGGAACAACACACGGAGAGGTTTGGTCTCTCTTTTCACCCCCTCGAGCTCGGATGTTTTTCTAACTCGAATCTGTCGAGTGATGAAGACTCTGATCTTCATCCATCATGGAGAAGTAGCAGGAGGAAGGCTGGGCTTCGTTTGACGGTCTGACTCTGAGGGGTTTGTGCAAAAGTTACCAGAATATAAAACAGGGCGAAAGCTGCATTAAATGCAACAGAGAGTGTATTTGTGATTTAAGGAAACATGATTTTGAGGAATATTCAAGCCGGACCGTGCAGAGCATGGCTGTGTCGGGTGAGTCTTTATCTGTTTTTAGATTTACTGTCACACTAAAGTAAGAGCCAGACTGTTGACAAACGGGCCTATACTCTTACATACAGTGAAGTTATTATAGCAACACGGCTGTTAAACGAGTAAGATGCAGCAGGTTCATGTTTCCACAATCATATCTGTCACACTTCCTATTTTGATACGCCCTGACACTGCCCTGCGTTTATTGGCATCTGGTCAAACTGACTGTGCGGACATGCAGACTTACTGTACCAGCAGCAGCACTTTAAGTTTATTAAAACGGTTTTTAATTTGATGTGATGATGATGCCCTTATAGTATGGAGGCACATAACAATATTCCCATGGTAAATCTTAAGATAAAAAGTCGAAGTTATGGATAAAAAGTCCAAATTATGAGATAAAAGGTCATTATGAAATTTGAAAAGTCACAATTATGAGATCCAAGGTCGAAATTATGAGGTTTGTGAGAAATGAAAAGTTGAAATAATAAGAGCCATGATTATGGAGTAAAGTCTAAATTATGAGATAAAACGTCGAAATTATTAGATTAAAAAGTCATGTTTATGTGAGAAAAAGTTAAAATTACGAGATGAAAAGTTGAAAAAATTAGATAAAAAGCCATAATTATGAGATAAAATGTCAAAATTATGACATAAGCCATAATTATAAGAGAAAAAGTCATAATGATGAGATAAAACGTTGAAATAATGACATAAAAAGTCATACTTGTGACATAAAAAGTCACAATTATGAGATAAAAAGTTGAAAGTATGAGATAAAAAGTCAATATAATTAGATAAAAAGTCAAAATAATGACATAAAAAGTCACAATTATGAGATCCATGGTTGATATAAAAAGATATAAAGTTAAACATTTGAGATAAAAGTTGAAATAATGAGATAAAATGTTGTGATGAGATTTTTTAAAAAGGCAGTATGAGATAAAAATGTTTAGATGACGATATAGAAAGTCATTATGATAAGATGAAAAGTTACAATATTTTATTCTTATTATTTTGAGTTTTTATCTCGTAATGATGTTTTTTTTTTTTTACTGGAGGAAACATGAAGCCAAAGGGAGTTTGTAATGCAATAAACAAATATATTTAACTGAGTTCTTCAGAAATCGTAATTAAACATCTCATCGTTCTTCTCCTCCAGGTTTCATCGAGGCAGCAGGAGCTGAGTTTCTCCTCCTCTGTGCCCTCTCAGCCGGTGCCTCCTCTGGCTCAGACCCTACAGGGCTACCTGAGTGCCCTGGAGCCCCTGCTGCCCCCCGAGGAGCTCACCCACACCCGCAGGATGGTGCAGGAGTTCGGCCGGGCGGGCGGCCTCGGTCCGCAGCTGCAGGAGGGGCTGGAGAGGAGAGCCAGACACACAAAGAACTGGGTCTGTGTCTGTTGTTATCAGTCAGTGTGGGAAGTGTGACAGATGTTAGAGGTGGATATGTGTATGTGTTTGTGTTTGAGATAGAGTTACTGTCGTGTGTTTGAAGCACTGTTACATAATCAATACAAAACAGTACCTGCTCTAAACCCTTCAGAATATCAGATAGTCTGAGCAGAACATCAGCGACAGACCAGAGGCTACAAAATAAAATCACATTCTCAACAAAAACAACATGCGCACTTCAGAAAGGCTGCACAATCCTAAATTTGTCATTTTAATAAGAGCATCACACCTCTAATAAATAATTTTGGGAGCACAGACTCAGGCTGTGAAGTAAGTAAGTAGCAATATGAACTAAATTTAATGTAAATAAAGATTTATTTAGTAGTTACAAAGCCTTTCAGAATAAAAGCATTTAGTGCAAAATATCAAACAAGAAGGATGTTAACAAAATAAACAAAATAAAGTTTACAACAAAACATAGAAGATCAATGAAACATGCAGGAGGTGATTTACCCCGAGATGTCATGATACCAAAAACTCAAGATACGATAAAACCAAAATGAAACGTCTACAGAACGATATTTATCGTGATTTTAAATATTAAGAAAAACAATTACTTGAAAATAATCCTTTATTAATAAATGAAGCTGATGTGTTACATTTCTTGTTTGTATAAATTTTCTTTTCCCTTTTGACTTAAGGCACCTCCGCTTTCCTTTGTTATTAAAATAAAAGTAGACAGCTGTGACCGGAGCACTGTTTGCAACAATGAATGCTTGAATTAGTTTTGTACAACTGCAAAACAAAAAATGATAACATAAAATAAAATAAAATAAAACCAGCAGGCAGATATCATCACAGTCCTGAACAGTATCCAGACATTTTGTATTGTGATATTGTGACATTTGATATAATCTATTGTTTTACTTTGTTAAATACTGGACTCTGATTGGTCAGTTACAGCGTTCTGAGGTCTAAGGTGGTTGCTATGGAAACAGTTCTGATCGTAGACTCTGGAGAAATGCAATACAATCATTTTTTAAATACATAAAATCATTTTAAATTCATGATTTGTATCAAATTATTGATTTATTTTGGTAAGAAAGGACTTAATAATCAGGATTATGTAGGATGATTCACTTTGTGTCAAGGTCCTGCGTCACCTTGTCTAAGTTTATTTTACAATAATGACCTGCTCACTGTAGATTATTCCTTACGTAGTTACCAGTTGTCAATATTATTAGCGCCTGGATTCTGATCTGCATTAAAATATACATCTGTGTAATCATGGGACACATGTACAGTAGTATACGTATTTCGTTTAAATAAACACAGTTAATTATGAGAAAATGTAGAGAACAGAAAACACTAGTTTGCAGTGTTACTAAATAAAAAGTAAATCCTATTCTTGTTCCTGATCCGTGGCTGAACTTTGCACCCAGTTTCACAGAAACTCTTTAAAGGGTTTCTGAGATATTTGGCTCATAGAAAACAAAAAATAAATATAATATTGTAATAATACATTAATTTTTTTTTCATTGTATGAATCAGCTTTTCCAAGGCAATAAGACTATATGACATCATGACTGTGGGTTTGTTTGTCCCAGCCACTAATAGCATAGTTTCTGCTTTAATGTGCATCCTGTGTGTGTCTA
>JAJHUR010115656.1:0-11627 GCA_027495735.1 Lutjanus campechanus | reverse complement strand
TGATTGCATTTTGTCTGTCTCCCGCCGAAACCTCATATCTCTGGTATTTCCCATTTTGTGCAGATGACATTTTCTGGTGCCTGGAAAATGCAGAAAATGGATCATGACCCTGGGACACATTATTAATGCAGTGCATTATAAAATGTTAAGAATCAACTACTTTTATTTAACCCAGCAGACATTTTTAGTAAAAACAAGTCTTTTGTACGATTCGGTGAGGGCATGGATTCAACGCACTCCACGGTGCTGCCAAAAACAAATACTGCTAATACATGACCCACATCATCTCATTACACAGTTTTACTGCACACATGGAATTAATGGCTGCAACACTAACCGTTACACACATATAGTAGGAATAGTAGCTCACACATTTCTGCTCAGCTTGTTGCAACCCAATATAGATGATTTCACAGTAGAAAAATATTGCTCATTCTCCTATATCTCCCAGTACGACTAATCTATACATCAGCATCCAATATATCTAAATCCATTCATCCATATACCCATCGCCTCCTAGGCATACTCTTCGACTGCTGGATTGACCAAAGTCAGTTACTTAGTTCACAGTCAATAAACCACCTTCCGATAATGACATGTGGTAATTGACACTCTGATGTTAGCTTTGTACTCTGGCTCAAGGCATATTGAGTGAAAACTGACATGATGATGGTGATGTTAAAGAAGAAATCTTAACCTCTCAAATCAGATGAGCAATCCCATTTTTTTTTACACTGATCCCCCACTTTCTGGAGCAAAATGTGTTTAATCAGATTACAATTATAGTCAGTATGACATAACAGCAGTACATGTTTGGAAAACAAATTAACAAGTCTAATGCCAAGTCTCCACTGGCCTGAGTTCAAGCGTAACATGGCCTATCTGGCACAGCGCCACCATCTCAAGTGACTTTAAGACTCAACCACATCTGGCTGGATCATGTCTGAAACATGTTTCACCACCCTCTTGGAAAAATTGGAAAGATCCGTGGTTATCGAGTTCTTGACAGTTGTTTTCTTTGCAATCCAGACCAAAATCACAAACTTCATAATATCTTAAACCACATTAGCAGCATGACTCTAGGGCTGATAATGTTGGTCTGTCTGTTGGATGGTCCAGACTGAAATATCTTAACAAGTACTGGATGGATTGCCGTTGAATTTTCAAAGAACATTTATGGTCCATTTGTGACGTTCTTGTTGTTGTTGAAATGTCTGTATTGTGTTGATTGCCATGAAATTTGTACAGACACTCATGATCCCCTCAGGATGAACTGACTTCATCTACATAGCACATGGCAGCAAGTCACCATAAAAAGCACCCAACCATCTGGAGCGTTTCAGGGTTCAGTCTTGTGCCCATTTGCATTTAGTTCAAAGTACAGCCTCAAACAATGGCTAGCATGGTTATAAGACAGGGCTACTCAAAGTGTCACCCACAGACCAGATCTGACCAATTTCTACACAACGAAAATAAATTGTGGCTCGTTAGATTTGCTGCTTAGCAATGTTGCATGAGCAGTTCACAGTTCAATGAAAAACGGACGGATGAATTGGCTTTTATTTTGCCACCTCATACCAATCCTGGGTTTAATTTGCCTAATGACAACTGCTTTACAGTATGCAAGATTGCTAAAATCAGGCTCCATCACGAATCAAAACATGTTAGCTTCAGTGCAGAGTTCCCGCCTGATAGCACTGTAAGAAAATTGGATTTATCATTTTATCTGATAAATAATGTTATATTAATGTTTGTTTATTAACTTGCCACTGGCCTCCTGTCATTTTGCAAAAATTCCCCGTGGGCAAAGCAAGGTGAGTATCCCTGCTGTAGAGTATTAGTCTACATTTGGGGTGGGCAATTTTTTTTCACAGGGGGCACATTTCTCACATCGCAAATTGATCAAACTGCCATGGGCTGGACACAAATAATATAATATAACGTTCTAATAATGGCTGAATCTCTAATATTGGAATAGTAAGAAGTGCTCTATATAGGGCACACTGACACATAGATGTCGATGAGATAATAGCCGGCTAACACAGTGATGCACCTCTACTGTTGGTGTGGTTTTCTGAATTTCCATGTGAGGAAAATAGTTGCTAATTATTTTTGTTTGCAGGGACCAAAACCAACGCCAGAAGAAGAACGATGTAAACACTGTGAATGAGTTCATTATCATTACCAATGAACACAGCACTGACCCTTTTAGAATATGGACCTAATAACACTAAGCAAAATTATATCGACTGCCTATGTTAGATTTTAAGTGCAATATTTCTGGCCTTGTGGGTCACATGGAAGCTTTCAGTTGGCTGTATCCAGGTCTGGTCTATATGTTCAAGAATCTGACTGATTCCACCTCATGCAGCTCAACTCCTGTTCAGCTGTTATTGTCTAGGAAGCGCTATAAATCTCTGTCCAAGGCAAACAGTCTCAAAAACTTTTTTTTTTTCTCCACCACTGCAGTACAACCTTGTCTCCTTGGCTCCAGAGCCATATTACCTCCTCGTCAATCTGTATGTAGCTGTTGTGCTATGATGTGATGTCTGATGTGATTCCTGTCTTTGCAGTGATTTCGATGGAAATCTGCCATTACACGGTGCAACAGAATCAAATTCCATGAGCCTCGATGTGTGTTCATTAAAGTGAATTGAATTAAATGAATTGATTCTTCTATCCTTCCCCCATTTCCAAATTTTTAGTTGGCTTGTCAGACAAAATAAAGTACCCATCTGGCCCAAAAGTGAGCTGATTGATTTCTTTTTCTTATTTAGTAGCTCCTTGAAAAGAGAAATATGAAGATTTTAAGATCAAATCCAAAAGAACTGAAGATAACACAGTCTGTGCTTCTTCCCAAGACACTGAAAATGTGCTGATCCACCACGGCAGACAATTTAATACCTTAACACTTACACTCGACTCTCTGTAAGTCAATACACAACATTGCTAATACTACCTATCTGTATCTGTCATCTCCATCTGACCCTTGAGGTTGACCTTGTGGCACCCATAGACAACAGCGTGAGACCTTAGAGTCAAGACGAAGAGACACACTGTGTGTGCATGATTAAAAAAGACACGTCAAGACAAATAAACCTCTTGAGATTTAGTGCAAGATTTGTATAGGGATGTATTACATTTTTGAGTTGTGAGTGTGAGAGTGAGAGTGTGAGTGTGTGTGTGTGTGTGTGTGTGTGTGTGTGTGTATCCCTTCCCCCATGCTCCCTTGACCTAACTCTATTTTTGCTGTCATCATGCAGAGCAAGTGGTCATTATGGAAAGACCTCCCATAGACTGCACTTTACACACTAATGAACACCACACTATCATTAAAATCATTCTCTATCTATCTATCTATCTATCTATCTATCTATCTATCTATCTATCTGTGTCATTAAAGATTGCGTCACACGTGTCATGTTATGTTATGTTGTGTCTGTGCCAGCAGTCTTTCAGCCAACTTGTCACCACTCCTGCTTGAAAGGTTACAAGAACAACCCTCCTCCCCTCCACTTTCATCTCTGGTTATTCATCCATCCATCCTTCTCCTTCTCTTTCTCCATCCCATGCGTGTGATGACTCATCAATCTAAATGTCCCTCTCCTCCTCCCCGTCACCTCCTCCTTCCCCACCCTCCTCGCGCTCGTCTCCCGTGCTCCCGCTCCTCCGCCTTATCCCTCCACCTTCGCCATGTGACCTATGACTCACCCCCTTAACTTTCCATCCCTCCTTTAACCCTCCTGCATTTCCTGCAGCACATCATTAGGGCAATATCAGTATCCGCCAGCCCTCTCTGTATCCTTCCTTCACCTTTATCTCCTTTAATCTCCTTTTGGTCCCTTTCTTTTATCAACTCAACCTACTCTGCCAAGCAAAATCGCTTTTTTTTCCTCATTATTTCTACTAAAGAACATCTCTTTTTTTTGTCTTCCTCACTCATTTCTTTCCTTCCCCATATTCGCCCCCCCAGCAGCTATCTTGTATCTTATTGGAAACAGACAAAAAGAACATTAGCAGATACAAATCAATTGATGGTGTTACATTGTGAGGTTGCAGCTGGGGACTCGTCGCATTACTCTAAGTAAGGTGAGGATCAATGCAAGTCAATGGCGGCTGGTGAACAGTGCATTTATTACATGCAGCAGCAGCAATCGTTCGGCCCCTGTGACTCGCGGCTGATTTCTTCATTGAAAGGATGGATGGAATATTTCAACACTAATGAACAGGAGGCAGCGAGCATGCAGCGTAGTCAGGGGTGTTGTTTTTCTCATTGTCATGCAAATCCATGCTCCTCTGTGTTGAGAATCTTTTTTTTTTTATCTGCAACTTTCCAGGAATTAGGTAAAAAAGACTTTATTTCCAGAAAACAAGCACCTCTCTCAAAAGTGGGCGTTGATGGCTCTCATGTTTTTGAAAGTCAATTAAAAATTACAGCGTAAATAAAAGGGTAACAAAGTGTCATAACAACTCAGTGCGGCTTGTTCTCGAGCGGTGCGAGGCTGAAGCGAAAGAGCCCACGCATCCTGCAGCTTCACAAACCTTTGAAGAGCTTTGAAGGTCTTCGCAGAGCGCACTGATGATTGACTGAACTAGCATGCTCATTACGGTTACAGACTCCACTCAGTCTCTCCTGGACCTGTCAAATTAGAGCCCTCTGTGCCGATAAACCGTGACTTGTAAATAAATGGTATTATGGTTTGATTCAGTGACAGAGTGGCAGCGTGCCGCATCAATATGACTACCGGCAAGAATTAACGTCAGGCTAAATTACAGGCAGCTGGAACTGTGAGGTAGCTAGTAATTCACAGATTAAGCCAGCACAGTTGTGCTCATCATTGTCTTGACAAAAAACACAGCCTATTGTTATTTTTAAAGACTGACATTGTCTAATGTGTGAAGAGCGTACACTCTAATTAACACATGCACATGACAGTGCTTGTGCAACGACAATATTCATGCACATGTAGAGTGGATTCTACTGATGGATTGTGTTTGTTTTGACTTAAATTAGGGCGTAAATAATCTTTATAGTGGCTTTTACCGTCACAAATAAAACAAATATATTGACGTTCTCTCTAGCCTTAATATTAGTGCACACAGGGTTTAGGATTATATTACCTACAAAACTGTACACTCTTAAAAATGAAGGTGCTTATTACAACCGTAAAGGGTTCTTCAGCTTCTTCCCACAGGAGAATCGTTTTTTAGTTCCTGTTAGAACCTTTTGTAATGGTTCCACTTGGAAACCTGCACTGAGTTTTACCTAGAATCCAACATCAAGGGTTAAATCTAGAACCATCTGTGAAAGGTTTCAACTAGAACCCTGTAGAGAGCTTCTACAAAGAAACCTTATATGGTGTCAGGATTCCACCCAGAGCCCCGTTTCGGGTTCCATGCCGAACATTTCCATCTTTTGAGGGTAAGACCCTCAAAACACACCCAAAGGGGTCTACCAACAACCCTTTTATATTCCAAGGAAATTATCTAGGACCCATCCAGGGTGTTTTACAAGAACTTTTTTTATTCCAAGGGATTTATCTAGAACCCACCCCAGGGGTTTTATTGAGAACTGTTGTTTTTTCATATTCCAAAGGTTTTATCCAAAACCCAGGCAGAAGATTCTGCCAAGAACCCTTTTATATTTCAAAGAGTTCTTCAGGTTCTGATTTTGTGTGAATACAGCCAGCATGATACTCAGTCTGCTCTGCTTGTGTGTGTGTGTGTGTGTGTGTAGCTCTCTGCAGCTCTCACAAACAGAGAGCAGAAGAAAGACACACAAAATGCAATGTATTCGTAATCGTTTTTCAGGGAGAGAGTCCTGCATGGGTCCCCTTACCTGACCCTCACCGCTGAATCAAACACACATACACAGTCACTTACTTGTAACTCACTTGTGTTCTCATTTGGCACAGCGCATTGTGTAGCTGCAGCTGTCAATGTGCTTCCTCAGCAACACTGTACCTAGCTTGTGGTTTTTGGTGCATTTTACAAGCAGCAAAGCAACTGACAGTGTTATTCTCACAGTCTCTGAGCGCACCAAATTTCTCTTAAACATCCAACTTGGTCTGCGGTGATGATTTGTCCACAATTTGGTATTCTTCATTGGCTATTTTTGCCTTTATGACATCCATTTAAGCCAGCTGCTAGCCTACATCGCTGTCAGATCAGCAACAGTGATGTCACATTGTTTGACAGGATGTGGGGTCAAAGGTTGTGTCTTAGGCTTTCACAATAAAATCCCGGCAGTTTATTAGGATTTATATTATTAGAGGATTTAAATGTCTGCAAAATCATTTTCTTTTCTGATTGCTCCAGAAAAAAACCCAAACATATGATTGTACTCTATGTATTATATTATAGTTCTCACCTGCGGCCCACCCGCAATTAGTTCATTTTTACCCACAAATTTATATACATTTATTCTTTACCTGTTACTCAACTTTTTTGCGGGTTACCCTGCAGGTACGCATTGCTCCCCAACCCGGTGCAGGACTCTATCTCACAACCTGCATGCTGCGTTGGCTGGGAGCTACACACTGCAGCCAAACATGGTGAATCCAAAAAAAAATGCCCCGAGTGCAGCAAAACAGGAGAAAATGAGAAAATACAGGCAGGGGGCAGAGTCTCTGTACATATGGCCACCACCACATACTTCTAGTGGGTCGTAAGAGATTATTTAGAGGGATTATTTTTGTGTGAGTCTATACATTGCTTCTTTTTAAAAAAAAATAAAATCCTGCACAGTATATTTTTAAAGAAGAAAATAAAATAGAAATAATGACTAGATTCAAATAATCAGTCTTGTAGAGGAGCAGTGCTGTTTTTTTTTATTGCTTATCCTCTGCAGATGGAAAGCAGTTTTGTCTTTTACAACAACCTACCGAAGAGTCTGCCTGTGAGAACTGTGTGTTCCCTCCGTCGAATTTGCACAGAAATAATCTGTTAGGCAATAAACTCATTTCTTTTTTATTAAAATTATTATTTCAACACTGAAAAAGGAGTACATACACACAACCACACACATACAGTACACAATACCGAATGCTCCCAGTGTCCTTCACTGGTAAAGTGTTTCGATTATGTACTACGATAAACAGGTAAACAAGTGTTTATCTCCTTTACCTCTAATAATATAATTCCTGCACACAAAGAGTTCTTTCTCTACCAGTAATAAATATGTGCAAGAGTTCACTGAGGAGACTCAGCAAGATGCACTGAAATGCCAGTGTTACCAATATAATTACACTTACATTATAACACTGAGACTTTATATTTATGTGGTAACACTGTCCAGACCTTTAAAGAAATGCGCTTCAGGATAGTATTGATGAATCTGGGGAAGTAGCAGAAGTAAACAAGCCGCTATTGCTACGGTGGCATCTCCTTACAGTATGCATGCCCCAGACCCGCAAAGGATCTATCAAGAGTAATATTTTTAACCAAAACCATGAGATCTTGGGTTCCCTTCTCGACACAACCAGCAGACACCACTATGACGTGCCACCACAGTGATGGCTGCGCTGCTAAACGGCGAAACGGAAAAAGCGGTCGCCAGATTCTCGTATACATAAAACTACTCCATTTTACAGATTTCCACGTTTCAAAATAACACTGTGTCAGGTAATGAGCTGTGCTGGTTGGACTGCTCTGTTCAGTCTTGTGAACAAAACGTAATGACAATATCAGTTTGAACAGCTGGTTCGGTCGCTGCCCTAGACATTTTACCCAGAGCGCCTCTCATCATCATTTTCAAATTTAAAGGCCGGTGTGATAGAGTTGTCTTGATGCCAAAATTTTGACTTTGATACCAGTTTGGTATCATGATACTTAATACCAATCGGAAACTTGAGACTGGACTGATACTGGTTTGGTACACAGACCTAACTGTGTCCATTAACCCTGGACATACAGTGTGCTGCTGCAAAACCACGAGACCCACAGAGTGTACAAAATGCATTTTCAATGAAATCTGAACTACGTAATTTAAATTTCATATATATACATGAAGGCAAATTGCAGATCTTTGGTTATATTTTTTGGGTCAAATGTTAATATTTTATGTATTATAGACCAGCCCTGCACAATGCTCAAGTAGTATTCAATAAATAGTTCTAAAACCACAAACCATTATTCTACCAACAGGCTGTTTCCACTTTAACTTCACTCCAGCAACCTGATCACATTTTTTGTTTTGTTTTGTTTTTTGTTTTTTTGCCAGGGGCATTATGTTCACTATGGGCACTGTTATGTTCACTAAATTTACTGTGGGAGTCAGTGTGCCTTTTTTTTACTGGCTGTTCTGTCTGACACTTTAGAGCCACTGTAATTTAGAAGTGACTTAGCTAGTGCTAGTAGCACCAAAATGACACCCCAAACCACTGTAATATATTTACTGTAATTTATCATAAAATGACCATGATGTGTCGTCAGAGATGGACGGAAACATGCTAAGTTGAAATACGCTGTCCTGTAAAAATTTTTATTCCCGCCTGTAACTTGTGTCATTATTTGCCTGTTTCATGTTAGCAAGTTCAAATTAATGCCGAATGTTCACTGAATGAGTAAGTGTCTGTTTACCAGTCATAACAAATCATTTATAATCATGTAGAAGGAGTAGATGTTTATAACAGTTAAATTGAGAAATATGTTAACGGGGTTTGGCAGGTAGTCACTGAACTCAGACTCCAGAGTGTGTGTTTTTGGAGCAGTGGGCTTTTATTTTCAGGACAACGTTCTTGGCTTTACATTTACAGAAAACTGACAGTTACAATCAGCCGATCAACTTACAGTTAAAGACTTATTGTTGCTTTTCATTGTCAAATTACAAAGTTGTGCTTGTCTTCAACCACAGATCGTACATAAAATAGGATTTCAACCTATTTAATTTGCCGTCTATGGCTTCAACTCCACTCCAGCTCACTTTTGGACGTGCATATTGCTCCTTTTATATAATGTCCCCAAGCGAGAGGGGGAAAAGAAGAGAGAGGAGGGAAAGAACGAACCTGAGTCTCTTGAGTGCACAGTTCAGTCAGAGGCTGAACTGAATACAAACACAGTTTGCTTCACTCTCTATTTGAACACATCATTGAAATATTCAAACACAAAAAAAGTATTGAAAAAGTACCCACATTTTGGTATACCGTGCGACACTAATACATGAAATTTCTTTTGCTACAACTTCCAGAATCCTCCTCTTGTGCTTTGAAGAAGTAACCTGGAGTGCTCTAGCAAGTTTTGTCAGCATACTGCATGCAGAGTACAAATATTTCCAAATAAGTTTTGAAATAGTTTTATGTACTCTATAAAATCATCATATGCACCATGGGACTTTACAGAGTCCACACTTGCTGTATTCAAGTTGTCCTCATCGCCTCATCGTTTTTTTGATGTATCCTTGTGGAGATGGTATGGAGCCGGCAGGCAAATGACTTAGCCGGGCCAGTTGCCAAAACCATTAAACGCCATCCCTGGGTGCCTGTCAGATAATGATTACCCTCTTGTGCGATGGTCCTGGATCTTCACACACCTTGTCTAAATGCTCTGCCCGGGTTCTGGCAAGGCAGACCAAACGCAGACTGTTTGACAGATCATAGACAGCACTGTCCCCACAGGCTGGCAGATGGCTATAAACAGCCTTGATAATATGGGTGTATGAACACACACACACACACACGTTCACACACAAATGTGCACCGATGCCAATGCATGCTTACCTATAGGTACAAATACAGATCTGAATGCACAAATGCACACATACAAAGCATTAAAAACGGGCAGACTTTGGCATGTGTTGTTGAGTCTGCAGGTTCATCTTTTAATATTTTGTATCCCAGTACGCTTTTACTGAATGAATGCACATGGAATATCTCTCTGTCAGATCTCTTAGTCAGATCTGTGCCAGCTCCTTTCTCCTCTTCTCTGATCCTGCCACGGGCCAACATAAAACATCTGGGAGTTCACACTGTGTGTGTGTGTGTGTGCGTGTGTGTGTTCACTGTGAGAGTGCACTAGATTTGCAGTGAGCCTGTTTTTACGCGTGTGATAGTGTGTGTGTTGGCTTCTCAGCAAGCCTGCCAGGCTAAGAGTCCAACATCTGTGGGTTCAGATGTTTTCTAATGATATGCTAATGGTGCTGGAGGGAGACAAGCACAGAGGCTAATGTAGCGGTCACAAACCTCTGCCTCCATCTCTTTTTCTCTCTTCCTCCCTACTAGTCTGATGATCTACCCATCTCCTGCTCTTTTCTCTTCTTTATACGGCTCCATACTCTTTTCTTTTCACTTCTTTGTGTCACTTAAATGCTTCAAACTTTCTTTTCCGACTTAATATCACAATCATCTGCGTGATTCAGTGTTGTTGGAGGTCACAGTGGCACATTTACTGTAAAACTGGCTGTCTGTGCGCTGCTTTTATGACTCACAATGCCAACAAATGCTATTTAAACCAGAAGCATCAAATATATAAATGCAAGTTACTGTCAGTCCGGCTTGTTTTGTGTATTAATCACTTCAGCAGTTATAGAAAACACACATTGTGGAAGCCCCCGCTGGTCAAGGACATTTACATTTGGGCAGCTGTGCACACACAACAATGAGGTGAGACACAGACACTGTGGATGCTCTGACTCTTTGTTGCAGTCTGAACATCACTTCAATTACCTCTCTCCACTGTTGGCACCAACAATGTGTGGAAGGATTTCAGCTTTGAGTAGCTCTCACTCTTTTGTAGGTTATAATTAGTGCATGTGGGGCTAATTAGCTGTTACAGTATGTAATCACCTTTATAGCAACACTTAACTTAATCTCAAACACACTGTGATTTTAATACATATGAGAAACTACGGTCACGCTAGTATACTGTATTTATTAATATGAAGACAAATTATTATTTATTACCATGCCAAAGTGATATGCTGGCTACAGCAGGAACCGTCAATTATTTCTAACAGAGGGGCACGTGAGAAATTGATCAGGCAGCTGTGAGCTGGACACAAATGTGAGATAAGGTTCAAATAATGGCTGAATTTCTAATAATGGAACCATCAGGAGTGCGCACACCAACACGTAGATGTATATGAGCTAATAGCTAGTTAATGTAGTAATGAACTTCTGCTGTTGGTCACTTTTTCTGAATTGCCATGTGGTGAATTGTGTGTTAATTATTTTTGTTGGCAGAGTCCAAAAAGAGTTTAACTGTATGCCATGCATGCTGGATACAGGTTGCAATAATAATAGCAGCAACAGTAGAATAAGAACAGTGTAACATGTGGATTTACAGCACTGAGTGAGATAAAACGTGCTTAAGTGCCCTCTAGGAGGCCCTTCCAGTGGAGAAAACGTGATAAAGTTGTCTCTAGAGCAGTGTTTCCCAAATTGTTTTTCTGGAGACCCACTTTTTTAAAAATGACAAACCATCATGTCCCATTTTACAACAGGCCCGATCAGTAAATCTTGGGAAGAGTTCATTTGTGCATAAATGAACGTTCCTGATCATTTTTACTGCCAGTTCTGCATCGCCTTGTATTATCTAGATGAATGCTATTAAAATCATGCATATTTTAAATACTTTAGAAATGAGAAATAAATGTACTTCAGCTGAGTCGTCTCATTGTTTTTTATTTCCTC
>JAJHUR010115654.1:0-10397 GCA_027495735.1 Lutjanus campechanus | reverse complement strand
AAAAAACCTGTGGGTGTCTCCCTCTGATGGGGGCTTTTAGGGTCATTACCCATAAGTCCTTGCTTCCATCCAGCCACAGATTTAGATCACCCCAGTAGACCAGAAATAGCAGACCCATGGTTTCCTCTCTTTCTATCTCTCAATCTCCAGCGGAGACCACACTTTCCATTTCGGGCAATTTGACGCTCTTAAGCCTCCCCCATGATCACAACCCCTCTGTTATCAGCGTGTGTCCGAGCCTCTGTGTGTATGTGTGTGTCCCCTCTCTAAGCCTTTGCCTCCGTAAGTGCTTGGTCCACTACACCGGAATGCACTCTTGGCTGTAGAGAAGATGGCATTGGTACCCTTGGACTGTGCTCCAGCTCTAAAGAGCCTCGGGCACTGGCAGTGACCCAAGCTTAAATATACAGTACATCTCGCAGTACATGCGCTGCTGTATGACACACTCTCTATGTCTTGCTTCATGCTTTATCTTTATGGCTGCCTGTCTTGCTCTTTCTTACTTGTGATGTTTCCATCTGACTGTCACTTGAATTTTCTGCAGACTTGTCGCAAAGAATGAGACGCGCATTCCCTTCGGCCGGGCTCCTCGACTGTTTTGTGCTCTCTTGCGATAGTTTTGTGCTCTCTGACAAAGATTCAGCTACGTGGTGGGTGTACGCAAAACGCAGGGCGGTAAGGTTGAGAATACATAAGCCCTGCCTGGAGGTGAGTGAATAACATCCTATAGGCGTTTAAAAGGGCCAAATGCCTCCACAGCTGAAAGGACCGGGGTTCGTACAGGTGCTAGAAATCCTTAAAAACGCTTGAATTTTAATGTAGTGTTTTCAAGATTTGAAAAGTGCTTTGATTTCGGATAAAGGGCTTGAAATTTCAGTTGCATTACTTTCAAAATAAATCCCTACCTGAGAGAATATTCACTTTTTGGATACTGAAACATACAATATTGCTGCATTTTCCTTCATTATTATTTTTCTCTCTTTTGGACAATGCTTTCATGAACAGGACTGAGACGGGATGGATTTTTTCTTACCACAGTGACAAAGCAACATATTCCCATGGGATGGTGGTTTACTGCAACGTAATTGAAATATGCAGCCATAAATAGGGTTAGGTACCAAGAACCTGTTCCAAATAATGATTCTTAATGAATTAAGAATCAAATTAAGAAGCCGAAGCTGAATTTTTTCGATTTAACTTTCTGTTGTTTTTACTCGCACTTATGTTTGCCTCCCATATTGCTTCACACCTCAATTGCCGTTGAGTAATGCTGCTACAAAATGGTTTTTACAATGTGTTGAGCACTTAGGGAATGATGCCAACTCATTTTTGCTCCAGCTGGAGTGGTGAAATGTGCTCGACCCCTCACTCATGATGTCCACTAAAAGGTCTAAACCAGGACAAAAATGACAGTTACCAATGGAAACCACCATTTTATAAACAAACACATCACAAACACGAACAGAAACACAAACTTAAACTCTCACCAATGCATCATGGTGAGAGTAAGCAAATAAGAGCCAACTCTCAGCATTTGTCACCTTTTTGCACAATGCTTTCACAAATAGGGCTAAGACAGTATGGCTTCTTTATACACACATTATTTCTACTTTTTCTGTAATTGTTATATATAGTAACACTGTATAATGCATATTTTTTAAAACATTTTTTTTAACATATTTTTTACACATTTACAATTTATATTTCTATTCTTATTTTTTTCTAAATGCTTTTATCTACTTATATTCTTGAATGGGAGCAACTGTAATGCAAAAAAATTCCCCCCTAGGGATCAATAAAGTATTTCTGATTCTGATTCTGATTGGCCCCTCAAAGAATCAGAAGCGAAAATTGTTAAGAACCAAAATCAATAAGCAGAACCAGAGTCGTTAAAATCCAAATGACACCCGACCCTATTGTAGCTCCTTTAAAGAGCAGCGGGGCAGTGTGTAAGTGTGTGTGGCGAGCAAGAGAGGAAGCAGAGCAGAGCAGTAAGTTGTCAGCCTGGTGGTAAATGTGCAGTACAGGTTACTGTGTGTCAGTTAATAAACTCTGCAGCTTCTCAAGACCAAGAAAAAGTCTTTTCTATTATTTCCCAACTGCTGTAAAAGTGACAGGGTTAGTCCCAAAGTAAGTTGAGCAGGAGAGGCTAATGCTAAAGCTAGCATTGTATCCAGCCCTGAACTGCAGCGTCTTTTTTTGGAGACATGGTAAAAGAAATCCATCCACATCATGATAAATCCTACCTCGATCGTCTTTTCTGCATTGAGTACAGTGTTTGCCATTGTTAGCATGTTGTTAGCTGCACATTGGCACTTGGGTTGAGTTTGCTGACCAACCAGAGGCTGTGTTCCTGACTTATGAACCAATCAGAGGCCGACTTGTGTGTGACAGCGCTTATCCTTATGTGTATTAATAGATCCATGCGCTGACCTCAACATGAGATTGACTCTTCAAAATAAAATGGTGGTGATGATGGTACTGAGCTCAACCCTGCCGTAGGCATATCTGGTAATGCAGTTATCATACAGCCCTAATTATGAAACAGAATTTTGGTGGTTTATAGCACAATAATCATTTTGATTTTGAGTAAATAAATATGTGATTTACCACAGTTGTAAGGTGCTGGAAAAGCTCCTTGAAAATGCCCAATTGACTTTTTCAAAGGATGAAGTTTCATCTGGTACCCTAACCCCCACCTGTCCATCTCTTTAAACAACCTTTACATTGGAGTCAATTCAGTCTGTGATGTCAGAGAAGGCACCTATAAAGAATCTGGCAATCGATTCATATGCCACGCTATACGGTGACAGGTGGTGCGCTGAGAATTTGTTTCAGTGACTGCCCAGAGTCAGACCTGAGCAGAGGGAGGCGCTTGACAGACCTCTCACCCCGCAGGAGCTTGCAAGTGTCGTGCAGCATCTGTCTCCGGGCCGTGGTCCCGCTATTGATGCAATTCCAACAGAGTTCTAAAGGCGCATTTGGGGTGCTGTGGGGGAGGATCTGTTAGAGGTTTTGCTGGAGTCCCTCTGAGAGGGACGCCAAGCAGCTGTCAGCAGGCAATGGTGTCATTTATGGTTAGCAAGGCCTGGAGATTCATTTTAGCGCTCGCATTATAAAATCCCTTCTAGACAATACTCTTGACTTTGTGATACATTCAGAGAGCGCCTATAGCGTGTCTCAGAGACATCTATTATAGATTAGATCCTGAACAGATGAGGATAGAATAGAGGGCAAGGTTTTCTTGTGTGCCATGCATTTTGTATTTGTTTAATTTCATGACTTTTGGAGATGGTTTCATTTCCTGGGATAGGCTTTTGTATTCAGGGCCTTGTGTTATGTTCAAGGTCAAGATCAAGTGAGAAGAGTCATTCTTTCTCAGGGCAACCACACATTTTGTATGGAAACTATGCACAGGCTCAGTATTCAAGCAACAGTGTGAGTTATTGTCAAAGTGAACACACACTAAAGACATTAAGATTATAATAAGTACATTATAAATGATGTACAAGGACTGCTTGAAGCCTTGGCCATGTCTGTATGAAGGGGCCTACTTAATAAGGTTTGACAGTGGGACATATGAGAGGGTGCTTATGATGCAGTGGTCAGATTCAAGGATTCTTATCAAGGCTGGTGCCATGAAAGTGCTTGGGGCTTTCCAGGAGAATGTGGAAGCAGAATATTGAGAATGGGGCATGAGTTTGCAGCCAAGTTACCAAATGATAGTGGTCATTGTGGCAGTTCTTTGGAGGTAGAAGCTTGGCTCCTAGAGGTCTCAGAGGAAGACCAAAGTGGCAGTTGTGTACCTGACACTACAGGAGGAAGGCCAAGTGGACCAAAGCTTGTTGTTTTAGCTTGATATCTGTGGTTGGTCTTTTTTTATCAGCCCAGTATCCCTGGGAATTACAACTTTTGGACACTTCCAAACCTTGTGATTTACATCTAATGGCAATGTTCAGTGCCAAAGCGGGAGGTAGCAACCGGTCGAAGCAGATGGCTGCCCACCCAGAGCCTGGTTCTGCTTGAGTTTTCTGCCTGTTAAAGGGGATTTTTTCCTCCCCACTGTAATCAAGTGCTTGCTCATGGTGAGAATTGTTGGGTCTCTGTAAATAACAGGGGTGTCATGATTCTCCAACTTGATTTGACTTTCAATTTTAATTCAGTTTGATTTTCGATTTACTTCCTTTTTTTCAGCAATGTTGGCTATTCCATTGTTGGACAATTAGGGAAGGTGGTCTTATGGGTAACCTGAATCCTAATATGTGACAGATAGAGGGTTTGTTATAGGAAGTGAGTCTCTCCTGATGTCAGCACATTGCTGTGCATGGCATAAGGGATAGTTAAACATTCTTTTAACTGGTTATGAAATCATCAAAAACTGATGCCTCTATATGACCTACAAAAGCAAACAAGACCATCAGCAAGGTGATTGAATACATAGTTTTTCTTAATGCCTGCAGAAACCATCTTTGGGAAAAAAATTATTTTTTTTTTATGTTTTACTTTGGCTTATGTCCTATCTGTTAATATTGGGAAGGCAGGATTTATCACCTATCCTGCAGCCAGCCACCAGGGGGTGATCAACATGCTTTGGCTTCACTGTTTTGTTTAGCAGATATTTTACAATTTAAAATAAATGATTGAGAAGAAATGTGTGTTTTCCGGTTTCCAGCCTGCTCTGATGACTGCTGATATAAAATGCTTAATCCCCAAAAGCAGACTGCTCGACTGCAGTAAAGGTTCACGGGGTCATTGCAACAAACAAGGGCTTACTGCAGCACACATCGATCCAACCATATGGAAAGATTAGAGTATGTTTTGAAGAAAATAACAAAAACAGTTCAATGTTTGCTCTGTAACTGAGAGGTTGAAGGTCTTCCTATGGGCAGTGAAAGTCTGGTGTGAGATGCAAGACATTATGTTCTCTAGAGAACCGTACTGCACGTATGTTGAAGGCCTTATGCTGTTTAGCCTACAGGGTGACGGTCCACATTTAAAAAAGCAAAAATAAAAGGCCTTGTTTAGCGTGGGTGTAAATTTTTGAGCCTGGTTTTGAAGCAGGAACAGCTCAGGGATGAACTTTCTTTTGTTGTCATGTGTTTGGGTGATAATATTATTGACATTTTCCATTTTTTATCTTTGAAATAAGTTTGGCCAACCTGAGGGCAACAGAGTAACCTGTCTGACTGCCGCTCAACGTCTTTTTAAAGATGTCGCCACATTTGCAGATCAATTAACCAGCGCTTAACTGGCCATAAAAATTAATGGTGCAGAGGAAAATTGCATATTTTTCACTCTAAATAGTCCAACATCGGCTCTATAGAAAAAGGGGACATTGTGTCCAGCAGTGAGAGTGATGACATTTCTTCTGTTTCTTCTTCTCTACAGTGCAGGTGTGTTTATGCGGAATATGAACTGTTCCTGTGCTGCTGTAAATCCAGTGTTTTCTTGTTCTGTTTCTACTAAATCTCACGGAGCAGCGACTAACCCACTATCAACCTGTCGAGGCGAGGAGATAAAAAACACTCTCGCACTCAGAGGAGGTGCTGACAGCTGCTGATTCTGAGGACAGACAGATGAGACAGACAGAATGGACATTATCTTAAACACAACACATCATTAATGTTGAAAACAACACCACAAAGTAAATATCAATCAGCTCATGCCTGTTAATCCTGTCTGTGTGTGTGTGTGTGTGTGTGTGTGTGTGTGTGTGTGTTTTGTTTTCAGCAACTGAGCTTGTTGTGGGTTTAAGGATAATAATTGTGTATATTATTTCCACACGAGTCGACCTAACCTGTAGAAATAAGACCTAAGTAAAAGTGTAGGTCTTAACATGTTTTGAAATGTGACAATAATTCAGTTATAATCAATTTGTAAAGACGGTAATAATTCCTTGTAGAGTTTTTGGAGTGTTGGAGATATTGGCTGTAGAGTTGTCTGTCTTCTCTCTAATACAAATAAACTAAAAGGCACTTGTCCTGTGGCGCTCAAAAGCACACATTTGGAAAATTCAAAACCAGTGTCTCTTTCCAAAAATCATGGCCTGGTTACTCAAGATAATTCATAGTTCATACTTTGTTTTATTAGCAGGAAAGTAGTTCCAGTAGATTCTAAAGTAGTTTTGGTTTATTCTACAGCAGAAAGAAAAGTAGAAATAGGAAAATAAGTGTTTATTCACTGTTTTAGGGCTACTTGACTCTAGCTAACCTCACCTTCAGTCACCTTCGAGCAGGTAGCCCTGTTGTATTGGAAATATTAAACCTTGCCGTTAATTCTATTTAAGCCACAGCCTAATTTTCTTTTGATGCTGAACACAAATTTAAGTTACTAGTCAAAAACAGCGTGGTTAATCAACATTGTCAGGACTCATAAAAAATAAGAAATATCATACAAATGGCAAAATACACTCGAGTGAGGCTTTAAAGCAGTGGTCCCCAAACTACGGCCCGCGGGCCGCCTCCACATTTGGCCCGGACCCCTGAACAATACCAGAGACGCATTATGATTATTTTTTTTTCAGTCTGGCCACGCGATCGAGACTAATACACGCATAGAACGTGACATTCTATTCCACTCTTCTGCAGTCTGTGCCCCTATCTGAGCATTTTTGCTTTTTGGCACTGTCTGTTTCTTAAACTTTATTAAATCAACCGCGCCGTTTACATGGTGAGTAAATGAAAATAACTCTGTGCTGTACTGTACTGTACTGATGTTTTTGGCCGCGCGAGTCAAACTGTGTTGCCGCTAATTTGTATTTTCATGACCGCTGATATCGCGGAGAGCCGCGCCCGACATGAGCAGCGAGCCGACTCCTCTCCAAGCGGGCTGCGGGCTCTCTATGTGGCGCTGACCGCGGCTCAGTCTCCTGTCTGTCCCCCTCCAACAAGCGGGTGTTGTGATAGTGAGCTGATGTGTGCAGGAGAGCAGAGAGAAAGACGTTTTTAAAAGTCTCTTTATGTTCAGCTCTCAGTACTTTTATAACTTCATCATGTGTTTAAACGTAGTTTCTCTTCTCTGTCGGTGTTTTTTACTGTCAGGTGTCTGTTTTATTACACATTGTTGACGTCTGTCGGTCTGTGCTCGCTCATGAGCCTCGTTAACGGTTACTTGCGCTCATGAAGCGTGTGCTGCTCATCTAGTGGGAGGAGCTGAGGACACAGAAAACCAAACCTAACTCAGATGAGACTCAAAAATCAACGTTTTCAGGATTTCTACCTACTGCAGCTTTAATAGTGTTATTATTTATTTCCTGACTTTCTTTTCTGTGAAGATCCCGGAAAGGGTTATTAATATTTGGTTATGTATGGCTTTCTGGAAAACAATAAATGTTTACGTTTAGGCACCCCTGCGATCGTCACACTTTTTTTGTTACAAACTGACACCGGCCCCCCATCAGAGAAGGGAAAAGTTATGTGGCCCTCACAGGAAAAAGTTTGGGGACCCCTGCTTTAAAGGATGGTTCTGGGGACTAAAAGATATTTCACACTGCATGCAGCACATCAAGCTGCAACTCCATTCAGAACTCACAGAACCGATTCTGTTTGCATGCCCACCAACCGCCGTACAACAAACAGAAGAGAAGTAAAGTCTGTTCTGTGGGTCATAGAGCCGTTTATGTTTCTCCGCCTCAACAATCAGTCTTTCCTCGTCCATTTGTCAAGTGAATTAACTCAACAAGCGGGATGCGCTGTGAGTGGGGCCCGCTTGGTTGCTAGGGCGTTTGTGGGTGGTTGCTAAGCAGCGCGAACAGGGGACAACCTGAAGAGAAAATCTTGCCCGAAAAAAGATGAACGATATCACGCCTCCAACTCGACTGAGCGTACAACAGTTATATATTTTCAACATAAGATAGGAAAGGTACATATTCATGTTGATTTTCAGGCAGGAAAAAACAGGAAACACACATGATTTTTTTAAAATAAGATAGTGTGTAAGCAATTTTAAATCAGCAGCAAAAGTAGAACTCTATTCTGTATTTGCTACATGCTGCAAGCCTGTAAAATTACAGTAAGGGACCGACATATTTTCATTCCAACTCATTGCTAGAAAATGACGTCACTGCAGGTCCTGGTAAACATTCTGTAGCCAAGACGTTTATCTGAGATTCTGGGATTAATCACATGTAAAGCACAGATATTTTATTCTGAGTCTGTATTTTTATGGGCACCAATCCTACACTGGCCTCAGGGTGGAGTGAGAGTGTCCTCGATTAAATGTTGTCCACACGGGGCATTGTGATGAGAGCGGGATTGCTTTTTCTTTTGGTTTTATGTGTGAGCATTATGTAAACTGTAAATTCTGCATAACCCATGATGCACCAGCATCTGTATTTTGCACCCCTGTCTCTGCCCACATGGTCTTGTGTGTTCTTACCAGACTGGCTGTAACTGGACTCTTGATGTGCTGCTGATGCACTCACACTGAGCCACACCACCCACACCCAAACACACAAGCACGCGCATTCATACCAACAATAAAGCAGCAAAACTAATGACTGAAGAGGTTTAATTTTGAAAGCAAAAAGCCTTGGAAAAAAAAAAAAAAACATTCAATAAAAATAATAAGGATTTCACTTCTCCACTTCAAAGCATTGCTCTGAGTCAAGGCTGTTTTTGACAGCCATTAATGATGAGAGAGGGGCAGCCACTGTTGGCACCAAAGCAGTGGTCTTCATTTCGCAGAGGCACATACTGTATGCGCACACACGCAAACATTCAGGCAAAGCCTAAAGGTACGCAACACACACACTTGCATGCAATCAGAGTCAGAGATCAGACAGACTAAGAACAGTGGAGCGCTGAAGCATTCGGGGAATAGAATTTTTTTTTTTTCTGCTTGCCTAGAGAATGTACAGCACAGAGCTTTAGAGTTTCTACCACATCACCATATCAAATGATGTAACACTTTTACGTCTTTTATGATTTTCACTGGTGCAGAGGCTAATACACATGCAAGGGAGAGGTTTACATGTAGGAATGAATGTAGGCAGGCCGGGGTCTACAATTGTGCAATAGCATGTGTGCATCTTCAGTTTAATATTTTGCACTCTGAGTCGAAATTTGAATGATAAATTCCAAATGAAAGGTGGTAGGTCATGTACTGTATGTGTAGCAGCGGAATGTGCAGAAACGCCGGGCGAGGGTGGATATAAATCAGCGTGTGTTGTGATTATGAAATAATCTCTTAGCCTGCCACATCACTGGGCTCAAAGAGTTCAGCCGTGATCGCCCACTTTTTCAGTGGCGTTGGTTCTGGAAGTGAATTCCCCACTCATGCACTCCATTCACATTTAAGAAAATACTTCTATAAAGAGTTTTAATCCTGGAACCAAACCAACCAACTATGAGATGAATCGTGACCAGTGTTGGTCATCTTACTTTAAAAAAGTAATTAGTTACAGTTACAAATTACTTCTCCCAAAAAGTAATTGAGTTAGTAACGCAGTTACCTCATTGTAAGAGTAATTAGTTACTCAGCAAAGTAACTGTGACGTTATTTTTCATGTTCTATACGTTATTACATTCTATAACATCTTTAACATCAAAGATGTTTATATCAACTGATTGAAGAATAAAAACACTATATACAGTATTTTAGAACATTTGGTATTTATTTGAACTAAATAGATTGCAGCCTGTTAAGAAAACACAAATGCGAGAAGTAATGCCGGTACTTCCAGTTTGAGAACGCTACCTTTGAACGTCCCTGGCTCGACGCCATTGTCGCTGTCTTGTTGTGTTTGGCAGTCAGATCGTGCAGTGAGACAGCGTGAGCAGGGCATGATCTGCCCACCCAGCCAATCATCATCGCATTTGCAATGACACTTGCGCTTCATTCAACCAAATTGTAGTAACGCGCCACTTCACATTCTCAGTAACAGTAACGGCGTTGCAACGATGGGAAAAGTAATTAATTAGATTACTCGTTACTGAAAAAAATAACGCCGTTAGTAACGCCGTTATACTCTAACGCCGTTATTACCAACACTGATCGTGACCATAAAACATTTGATTTGGAGCAAAAAATATATTGAAATAAGGAAAAATGGCAAAGTTACAAGACTGAGTACAGAATTATTTTAACAGTCAAGGAACTACTCATCCCATAAACCACTGCAAATGAGGCCAATTCTTCTTAAATTTAACTCTTGTCATTGTTATAGTGTTTGTACTAGTGCTGTCAATCGATTAAAATATTTAATCGCGATTAATCTCATGAATGTCATAGTTAACTCGTGATTAATCGTCCATTAATCGCACATTTTTATCTCTTATAAATGTCCCTTGAATTATCATTTTAATACTCTTATCAACATGGAAAAGTGGATAGGCTTGCTTTGTGCAAATGTTTTTTATTGAAAACAACGTGTAGTGTTATATTTCACACTACCTAAT
>JAJHUR010115652.1:0-18813 GCA_027495735.1 Lutjanus campechanus | reverse complement strand
CCCCCCCTCACACACAAGTGCCCCAAGCATGGTGCCTATTGTTCACTGTGTGAATGTAGTAAATGTGCATTTGTTGAATTCAATAAAGAGTTCGTTTTGTTCTCAAAACATAAATCAAATGAGCCGGAGCAGACCAGCACCGCTGTTCCACTCCGACACACCAGAGGGCGTCAGCCCCTCTCCCTCAGTGCTGCAGGTCAGCCAGCTGGCTGTTCACCTCCCTCGGTGGCGCGCATGCGCAGTCTCACCCTGGGTGGACAGGACCATTGCCATGGGTTACCGGCTGCAGTTCGCCGCTCGGCCGCCCCGCTTCCACTCTGTTGTAAACACAGTAGTGGGAGACGAGGCAGCAGTAATCCTGAGGGAGGAAATAAACAACCTGTTGAGCAAGAGAGCGATACGAGTTGTTCCCGCTTCGGAAATGAACAAAGGTTGGTACAGCCGCTATTTTGTTGTTCCGAAAAGAGGAGGCGGGCTCCGTCCTATTCTAGACTTACGAGTGTTAAACAGATATCTGCGGACTTACAGGTTCAAGATGCTTACACTCAGACAGCTGCTGAGCGCGATCAGGCCGGGAGATTGGTTTACAACTATCGATCTGACAGACGCTTACTTTCACGTAGCGATCCACCCGGACCACAGGCAGTTTCTAAGGTTCGCATTCGAGGGCAAAGCCTACGAATATCTAGTGCTGCCGTTCGGCTTGTCTCTCGCTCCCCGGACATTTACCAAATGTGTCGAGGCGGCGTTAGCTCCGCTCCGGGAGAGAGGCGTTCGCATATTAGCCTATCTGGACAACTGGGCTCTCATGGCGAGCTCCAGAGAGCGTGCAGCGGCTCAGCTGTCACTGACCCTGTCACACATTCAGGCGCTGGGCTTCTCAGTGAATCTACAGAAAAGTTCACTGACACCAAGCCAAGAGTTTTCTTTTCTCGGTCTAGAAATATGCTCCGCTTCGAGCCGGGCTCGTCTGTCAGAGCGCAGGGCGGCGGCGTTTCACCGCTGCCTCGCTCAGTTTCAACTGGGACGCAAACTGCGTTTCCGGACGATTTTACAGCTGACGGGCATGATGGCATCTATGATCGCCGTAGTTCCGCTCGGACTGTTAAAGATGCGAGCGTTTCAACGCTGGACTCTGTCTCACCGGCTGTGCGCGCCGCGTCACCTCCAGAAGAGGCTGGTGATAACGCCGTCCTGCATGTCGGCTCTTCTCCCATGGCGGGAACCCGGTTTACTGCAACTGGGCTCCCCTGTGGGGAGGGTGTCTTTTCGCAAGGTGGTGTCCACAGATGCGTCCCTGAGGGGTTGGGGGGCTCTGTGCGAGGGCGCAGCAGTGAGAGGGGTCTGGACGCCAGCACAGTGCAGGCTCCACATCAATTACTTAGAGCTATTAGCAACCTTTTTAGCTCTGAAACATTTTCGGCCTGCTCTGACAGGTTATCATGTTCTGATCAGGACAGACAACACAACAGTTGTCTCCTACATAAACAAACAGGGAGGGACACGCTCCCTTCCCCTGTTAAAACTGTCTCACTCTCTGTTGCTCTGGTGCAGTGTCCATTTCCTGTCTCTCAGGGCCACACACGTTCCAGGGCACTTGAATCTGGGGCCGGACCTTCTCTCCAGGGGAGGTCCTCTTGTGAGGGAGTGGAGACTGCACCCACAGGTGGTGTCTCAGTTGTGGGACCGCTTCGGCAGGGCGGAAGTGGATCTATTTGCCTCCAGAGCAAATACACACTGCCCCCTGTTCTTCTCCATAACAGACAGCAACGCTCCCCTGGGAGCAGATGCGCTAGCGCACACCTGGCCCAACATGCTGCTGTATGCATTTCCTCCAGTGGAAATGATCTTGTCGGTGCTGGAGAGGGTGCGCCAGCAGGGGCTCTCCCTGATTCTGGTGGCTCCTCACTGGCCGGCGAAGCCTTGGTACACCGAGATAATCAGTCTGCTGGTGGCGAAGCCCTGGCAGCTCCCTCTTCGCAGGGACCTCCTCTCCCAGGCGGGAGGAGAGGTGATTCACCCACGCCCAGAACTGTGGCGGCTTCATGCTTACCTGTTGAGAGGTCCAACTTGATAGCTCAGGGTCTGCCCCTGAATGTGGTGGCAACAATCCAGAGTGCAAGGGCATCATCTACTAGGGGCCTATATGCCTACAAATGGCGGGCGTTTGAGCAGTGGTGTCAGGACCGCAATGTACTCCCATTTCAGTGCTCTATTGTGGATGTTTTAACACTCCTTCAGGAGCTACTGGAGAAGGGTCTTTCTTTCTCAACGATTAAAGTCTATCTGGCAGCTAAATCTGCATGCCATGTTGGTTTTAATGGAGTGACGCCAGGCGCTCATCCTCTTGCTATGCGCTTCCTGAAGGGAGTTCGCAGGCTGAAACCTGTACTTAAACCCAGCGTTCCCTCGTGGGATTTAGCGTTGGTGCTTGAGGCTCTTTGTGGACCTCCGTTTGAGCCGATCGAGTCTGTAGATATGAAATTTCTGTCATACAAGACTGCATTGCTACTCGCTTTGACTTCTGCAAAACGAGTAGGTGACCTTCATGCTTTGTCTGTGCACCCCTCTTGTACCCAGTTCACTCCAGATGGTTTAAAGGTTACATTACGTCCGAATGCGGCGTATTTACCTAAGGTTATCCCCACAGCCTATAGCTCTATGACTTTTGAGCTCTTGAGCTACTGTCCTCCTCCTTTTGCGTCTGAGGAGCAGAGGAGGTTACATCGTTTGTGTCCTGTGCGTGCACTACGCACTTACATAGACCGCACCCGGGGTGTGCGTTTATGTGACCAGTTGTTTGTCTGTTTTGCTAATCCAGCTAAGGGCAAAGCCCACTGGATTGTGGAGGCTATCTCCCAAGCATACAGCAGCAGGGGTCTTCCGTTGCCCCAAGGTGTGAGGGCGCATTCAACCAGGGGCATGGCGGCCTCATGGGCTTTATTTAAAGGGGTTTCTGTGAGTGACATCTGCGCTGCAGCCAGTTGGTCATCACCGCACACTTTTGTTCGGTTTTATCGTCTGGACGTGACAGCCCCTTCAGTGGCTCACTCTGTCCTTTCTGCTGGGTCTACGATGCACTAGAGCATTGGAGGTTTCCGGTTCGGTAGCTGCTCTGCGGGGCGTGTATATATGTCCCATACTTATGTGTTGTACCGAGTGAATCGACTGAAAGGGAACGTAATGTTATGAATATAACTACTGTTCCCTGAAGGAGAGGAACGAGGTACAACACTACGTTGCCCCGCTGCGCAGCTGGGCTCGGTGAAGAGCGGTTATCGAACTGAAGGATGACCGCGGTGGTGCACGTATTTATGTGCAGGCGGAGCCTCACATGTACGTCACCACAGGTCATCTGCCGTAAAGGCGTGAATAGAGGTTTCTTCAGTCAGGCCACGCGAGGGCGTGATATCCCATACTTATGTGTTGTACCTCGTTCCTCTCCTTCAGGGAACAGTAGTTATATTCATAACATTACGTTTTCCTCACTCTCATCCTCCCTCTCATCCAACCACATAGCCTACCTGCCCATACACATTCACAGTCAGTCAGAAATCACAGAACTCAAACTTAAAAGGTAATGTTAAAGATGGTAAGGTTTGTGTTATATGCTGCTTGCCTCAAAACAATAAAAGTATTTGCAATTAATTTTCTGCCTTCAATTTACATCTTTGTAAGAAAAAAATGTCTGACAGGCTCAAAAGCAGCCATTTGTTAAAAAAAAAAAAATTAATGTAAAAATTTAATCGGCCGATTAATCGGTTATCGGAAATTTTCTTCCCTAATAATCGGCATCGGCATCGGCCCCAAAAAATCCCTATCGGTCGGGCCCTAATGTAAACTGCTGTTGTTTTACTTACAACAACTGAAGTGAAGTAAGGTTTTGTTTGTGTTTGATTTAGGGACTAGGACAGGCCGGTCCTCACTTAGGCAGCCTGAGGATATTTTTTGAGAAGACCGGAAGCAACTGTTGATTTGGAATTAGAAAAATGATAAATTTCAAGGGAAGACATCTTGGTCGCAAACCACAGGTGATCTGAATCAAATAGCAGGTGACTGTCATTGAATGACAATCCCGGCCGATGAGCTGTGGCACAGTGCCATACTGTATGTTAAAAAACATCATAGGAATACTATCAAGATGTAGTTTGTAATTAACTACCTAAACTATGACCCAAAGTACCTAATTACTGAGATTGGAATGTAGTTAAACAACTGCAAACTGTATTTAAACTAATAATTTAACTACATGTAGTTAACTACACCCCAAAACAGCATGTGAGCACTGTTTTAAGATAGACATGCCAACCCCGTGCCAACCCCGCCTTACCTGGCTAAGTGCCTTTTACTGTCTCCTTTTAGTGTGAACCCGTTGTCACTGAAGTGTGTATCAGCATTCTTCAACAGTGCAATTTAAATGCTTTACTTGTTTCCATGCGCCGCTGTTGCTAAGCAAACTTACAGCGTTTGGCAAACAACACAAGTCTTTTCTAATTGTAAAGCTTCAGTCGTCCCACTCTGATGTTTTTTGTCCTCGCCGTCTCTGCCCTCTCCACTCCTCACCGTATTTCCTAAGTCATTCTTTCACGTCCCCTCTCGTCTCTTCCGCCCCCTCCAACTCTCCTCACCCTCTGTGTCCAGTCACCCTGTACTTGTCTCTTTCTCTCTTTCTCTCTCCCTCTCTCTGTTACCCATGTCTTTTAATTCAATTAGGGGCCAGGGCCCCACTCCGCTGCCATTACACCCTCATTTGCTTTCTGTGTTTTTTAGCCGTTGGTGTAATTCTGCAGTCAGGTGTCGAGGCCATCATAAATTAACAAGAAGCCTTATCACGGTGGACTTAATGTCTGGCAAAGAGAGAGGGAGGGAATGGGAAGCAGCGAGAGAGACACCGAGAAAGACGGAGACAGAGAGCTCATCTTCATATTTGCCTGGAGACATGGCAGAGTGGATGAGAGGAGGGACGAATAGCAGCAGCGGACGCAGACATCATCATCATCATAAAAGATGAAGTGAGGGAAGATCGAAAAGTGAGCAACAGAAAGAGGGAGAGAAAAAAAGGAGCAATGCCAGGGTATGACATCATCGGGGTAGTCCTGAGTGTCTTGTTCCAAATGGAGACAGTCTTCTGAAACTGGGGACTTGCCAAGGAGACATTAACAGGGTTGCCTAGGACAGTGTGTGTATGTGTGTTTGTATGAGACACAGAAGCAAAGTGAGTGAAAACGGCAGTGTGAATATGTTTTCAGTAAGGGCCAAAATGCCCTTACAGGTCTCATAAGAAGGTGGCAGGAAACCAGCTGCTGTAAGTTAGACTGGACAACAGTTGCAAATTAAAACAGCGGCAAAGAACTTTCATATTGTGTTGATTTGGAGGCCCTGTGGACAAATACGGTAGTGTTTCCACCACTTTAAACAAAAAATATAACATCAAAAACAAAATTCCCTTAGGAAAAATCTCTTCCTGCTACTTTTTAACATCTCACTTTAACTATGCCCAGGGAAATGTAAACTCTTCTTGTTTGAGAATAGCTGATAGTCTTGTTTGCTTATGTAGGTCGTAGGTCAGAGAGAAGTTGAGACTGCTTCAAATTAGTTAAAATCTCATTGTAGTATGTTTAAATTAAATCTATCATGAATTATCCATGTACCAAATCATGCTATTTGTGGTTTGTTTCACCCCTCCTACATGTCATTGGCACCCTCAGAGTGGTGAAGGTATATATTTAATACATGTCCAGCAACTACAAGTATTTTAGACTATCAAACTTTTACCTGTGAAATTTCCATTAGCCAGGTACGTGGCTTTGACAGGTGGTTCTTCTGGCTGGTCTCTATTGTAGGCCTTCAACTCGTATCTGTCAATCAGCCCTCTGATGTCGCCAGCGGGTGGCAACCAGCTCACCTTGGCACTGAAGCCATTCAAGCTCTGCACTGTGGTAGGAGGTGGCACAGAACTTGGTACTAGTGAGAGGAGAGGGAGGAAAAATAACATGAGAGGAGAAGAAGAGAAGAGAAGAATATTGTGGATCAAAGAAAGAGATTAAAAAAAACTATAAGCAACAATAAATAATACAGCCACATATTATAATTAACCCAAGCAATACATAATACAGATGAAAGAAAAATAAAAAAGAAATTAGGTTAGGAATAATAAACGTCAAAAGAAAGATATCAAATAAATGCAAAAAAAGAGAATATATAAAAGAAAGAAACCAAAACAACAGGTTGAGAGCACATGAGGTTAAAGAAAAAGCATCCCCCATCTCTCTGTGTTTTAATAGGCCCAGTAAATCATACCTCACCATTAGCATAAATAGTATTTATGAGAGTAGTAACTTTTTCAGCACTGATTTAATACAGCCAGCCATTCATTCTGGGCTATATTTCACAGCAATCAGCCTCCCTCCTTCTCTATAGCACTCCCCTTCTTTCTCTCTCTGATACCCTCAGTAGTTCAGGACGGTCCAGCTCCTTCCCACCCGTCCTCCCTTCCTCTCTGTCTATATCACTGCCTCGCAACCACCTTGATTTTCTGTCTCCATCCACAATTCCATCCATCTTTGCATCTGTCCCCTCTCTCACTTATTCTGGACTTAGCCAAAGAACAGACTGGTTGTCAGTGCATACCCTTAAAATGGTCAAAACGAGGAAATTACAGATACAGCCTTGCAGACCAGACGTTTTTGTGTAGCAAACAATTACAAACATCTTACAAATTGTTTATTAATGTTAAAATGTATGCTTTGTCAACATTTCATGTCACTAATCTCACTCTTTCCAGTCCACTGTGTTATTTGGTTTTGTGCACAGTGTTTTAGGACATGAAACAGAATTGAAAAAAGTGCACAGCTGAGGTGCCGCTTTATCCTGTACAGTATCTACTGCAACCTTTTTGTGTTTCTTCTGTCAGTCTTCCTCTTTCCTCAACTTTGCTTCTTCACTTTAACTATTCCCACATCTTCCAGATGTTATCTATCCTTTTCTTCCTTCTGTCATTACCCACTCACTTTGCATCTTGCTTCATCTCCTCCCAACGTCTCCCTTCTTGCTGTCCAGCTTTCTCTTTCCTCCCTGTTTTTTCTCTTTCTACCACCTCCCACCTTTCCTCTCAGTCATCGTCCTCCATCCTCCTCTTTTTCCCCTCAGTTCTTAATGTTTTAGCACTCCCTCCCTCCCTCGCCTTCATTCTTCTCTCTGGTCATAGCATGGTATACTGAGACCTGCCAGTGTATCGTTCACTACTAACGAGCAGCTTTATATTACACGAGGGACCACACAGGCCATTCTGGGTTAACAGCCTTTTACTGGGATGCCCTTTATAGAGGCCTTATCAATCTCTCATACCGTCAGGCACATGCAATATCACCGGCTTTGGATAAGTCTCACATACTGTACAACATAGTGGTGGTTTTACATCCAAAATCTGTTGAGGACAAAGATAAACACTATAGAACAAAGTCTACCGGAGGGAATATTTACCCCTTATCAAATGCGCCAAAATGTATTAGAGTAAAAGATGTTTCATTTCAGTCAATCAGGGGAAAATCATACATTTTTTCAGTGACTTTATAAATGAAATGCTAATAAAAACACAAATTAAACCGCTTATGAACAAACATACAAGTAAAGAGGGACTCACACACACACAACATGCTAATACATCAGGCTTTTGGATACTCAATGGTGTGTGTGTGTGTGTGTGTGTAGACATGCATAATTGTGAGTGTGTATTACTGTTATGACATCATCATCACCATGTCTGACTGGTGCATGCCAAAGACTGCTAGAAAGATGAGAGACTTTTTACCTTTGCTTCGGCTGCGTCCTCTCTGCCAAGGTCCAGCTGCCCAACCTCCTGCAGCCAAGGCCACAAACCTGTACAAGTACTCTTAAAAGGTGTGTGTGTTTGCACAAAGGATGAGGGGTTTGGGATGGACATGAGACCAGGGAGATACAGATTTCTTACATTAAGAGAAAATGTATTTGAAATTATGCTCAAAAAAGATGAATCACATGTTCTCTGTATTACCAAAAATTAATATCACATTAAATTTGTCACAATTACCTTAGTAACAATTAATAAACAGCATCTTATTTATTGATGGTAGGACATATTTTTTGTTTGCCAGCTCTTTATCATCTGAAGCCACTGCTTATCTCAAACATTTAAGTTGTTTGCTCTGACTTAACCTAGGCCTTATGCCTTAAACCTTAAGCCAATAGAGTGAAGGGGTAGGAATAAAGGAATTAATTTATTGATTATGTCAATATTATTCAAATTTGGTCAGTTAAAGAGTCATAATTTCCGACCGTAAATCTACATTTCTTGGATGGTTAGCTTGTGGTCATCTCTATGTCAGTCAAACAATGTTGAAGCATAGTAATATCCCCAGTGTAAGCTTAAATCAGAGGACACCAATGCACGCCCTATCAACAGGTGTGTAAGAGTATAAACTCATCTGAAAAGAAGAAAAGGAAGTGGTGGACTTCAGTAACCAGCACTTGTGATGAAAATGTCACTGTGGCACACCCTTCTCAATCTGAAGAATTGTTCTTGTGCTGCAATCTAGATATTTTGGATATGAAGTGGTGCACAAGGAACCCCCTATTTGAATTTCCCTACTGATAAATACTATACTTTTGTCATTCTCATTTGTAATTGCCCTTTAGTAATAAGCTTGATTGCTGATTGCAAATTGACTTGGGTGCTCCTTTGATTAAATGCCCTTTTTTAATTGGCTGTTGCAACAGAGACACAAGTATCAATGCAATGTTCTTTGTATTGTTTGTGTGCCATGTCTGATGCAGGTCTATCACTAAAGGTTGTGTTAGTGTTGACAGTGTGCCAGAGCTCCACATTTCCTTTTCAGATGAGGGATGTCTCTGTGTTTGTTGTAGTTATGTACAGTATATGTATGTGTATACTGTGCATTGTTACCAGTGAAAGGCTGGAGACTGTGATCTGTGGCACGTGTCTTCCTTCCACTATAAACCAACACTGAATCGTTGCCTCTGCAGTTATACCGGCTTTCACTGGTGGGACAGCCATCCAAGTAGACTCTAACAGAATGGCGGGAGGCAACAGCGAGATCAACATTTTGACTGACAGGGGGGTTTGTTTCATCAGTTCGTATGGTAAGACCCCTTATACAACCTCCTAGGCCTGCAAAAGAGCAAAGAAGAAGAGAAAGAGAGCAGAGCAGGGAGAGGAAAAGTGGAAAGAAGAGAACAAGGAGAAAGGGGGGGAGAATGTGAGAAGAGTGCATCTTTCTGAAAACTTTGTTAAATGCTTGTTTCCATTTTACATTTTCAAAATGTTTAAATAAGCACTATCGTCCTCCACTCTCATATTAACATGTTTTACAATATCAAACTCTCTCGTCAAACTCTTTCCTTTATCTCCTGAACATAATTAGGCCACCGGTATTTTGAAATTAAACTGAATTTGCCATGTTCTTTAACTTATGCTGAATAAGACACTGCAAGCAAACACCAAACTCATTTCATTTAAAGCTGCCCTGGCCAGATACAGCATGCAAGTTACAGAGGAGGCAAACATGGCCTGCAAATACCAATACTCTCCCTTGTTTAACTCCATAGAAGAAAACCAAAACAAGGAGCCCACAATCATGTTAATTGCCATGTTTGAATAGTGGCAGAGAATAGTTTATGGGGACAATTTAGCTGCACAACCTGTGTATACTACACCAAACATTTACTCTTGTTCAAACACTTATAATTGTTCAAACACCTGCCATTTTGATTGGGGGAATGTACTATTAGTAGTGTTGTACATAGATACTGTATATCTCACCATGTTTGTGACTTTGGATGTCCAGAGCAGGATGTGTGAGCTCCGTGGGCACGCCCCCTAAGTATAATGGCGAATCAACTCTCAGCCTCACTGCTCCTCGTGCTCCCCTTGTCTCCTCTGCCCAGTCATTCACTGAAGCAAAGATGAGCGAGCCGCGTTTTCCCAATGAAAGCGGTTTCCAGTCTCCATCACAGTAGCTAAGCCCCACCCACATGCTGAGTTCAGTCATATGACCTTCAGAGACAACAATGAAGGACAGGAGACCAGCTTCTAGCTCCACCTAAAAATACACACCAACAAAACAAAATATCATGAGTTGATGGTTTGTCATGCTCTTCTAAAGTTTTTTCAGTATTTAAATTACTATTTTAAGCGTGTCTGTGCTCCTTACCAGCATGTAGTCTTCAGTTTGTGTGTTGTATGTAAAGAGCAAAAGAGCATTGAGCTGGTCTGTTCTGAAATCCATAGAAATGTCAAATTCCTGTCCTCCAATGAATACATCTCTGTCCATCTCCAAGTAACCTGAAACAAGGAGGAAAAATTACCAACTACATACCATTTTATTACAAGGCAAAGAAAAGAAAGCAACTTCTTTGACTGTGCTCAACATGGAAAGACATTCGGAGCCTTTTTTTTTCCAAATATAAAGTTTGAGTCCCACTTAAAACAAGTGGCAAGTTTAAGGTTAAAATGTTCTGTCACATATTGAAAAGTGACAGACAAATAAACGATCAGATGAAGAGGCATTTTGCCAAGCAATAATGGAGGAAATGTACACTGATGAACCTGATCTTTCACACAGAGACCAATTAACTTATCATCATCATATTTATCAACATGAAACAACAACCTCATTATCACCAACATCAGCAGCAAGCATCTTATTAAGATATACAGTGTTGCCAGTGTATTAGGAAGGATAACATTCACTTGAAGTTTCATCAGAACACAGCTTACTCATGAAAAAAAGACTCTCTGCAATGCTATTACCCTGTTGCATACAGGATTTCTATATCGTAGCACACAGTATTGCGCTATAACATATATTATGTGTTTAACCTTGATGGGCATAATTCTCTGTAATGTTTAAGCAGGCAAGTAAAATTTAAAAAAAAAATCATATAACTAATCAAATAACCATTTCTGTCATCAATAATAATCAATACAATCCTACCATGACCCAGAAAATGGGCTCCATCCACAATTTGAACAGGACATCCCTCCCAGTTTTCATACACTGACTCTTTCTTTGTGGCTGTTGCCCAGACCAGAGATTTCCATTCTCCCGAGGGGCTGTCGGTCATCTTAAAACTCACGTCTCTCAAGCAACCAGAAAAACCCTGTCGCACTAGCTGGGCATCACCTGGTGAGACAGACAAGAATAAATGACATAACTTGAAAAGTTTTTACTCCATGCTTCCAAATCGCCTAAAAACATAGTTTTAGGCTCAAGTTAGTTCAAGCTGTGATAAAATCAACTTGGTGACGTTAAAGGTTTATGTCCCTTCCTAAATTACACTTGAGGAGGATAGAATATGCTTATGTAATCCAGGGCTGTAGCACTAACTGACTTATGAAAAAGAGGGGAGAAGAGAGGAAAGAACTTCGGCGAAGTACTAGTTCCTCCTTTGGGAATCAATAAGTTGTAAGTTTATCAAATCTATTTCAGTGTTAAAAATGATAAACAATAACTCATAATAATTATTAAAAAGAGAGTGGGCGATGATGAACTTACCTGAATCCTCTCTTAGCAAGGTAAAGTCTTCAGGCAGCCCTCCAATAAACACCCCTGTGTTTTCACCAATAATGGTGCTGCCGCTGGAGGCTGACGCACTTCCTGGTGGTGGTGAAGGAGGAAGGATGGTGGTGTTACATATAAATGTGGTGGGGCAAAGCATAAGTGTGTTATTAAGGGAGGGAAAGGGTAAATATCAAATCAGAGCATTTAGGGAACAAGAATGGATGTTATATATTAGAATAAATGGATGGACAATATAAAAGAGAAAGGGTAAACAGAAGATAAAAGGCAAAGAAGGGTTATGCTCATGCAGTTTCCATCAAGATTTACCCAGAAAATGCATAACATATCTGAGAACAACTGAGTGTGTTTCTGTGTGTGTGAAGCAGTACTTTTCTCATCAGACACAGAGTGGCTGGGATTAACCTGACTAATACCTCTATGCAGAGCTGGGGGATTTACATTCATAGAAACACACATACATGGACAGTCCATGTTAGTCTCATACTGCATGTGCACAACCTCACATGTACAGACAAGCATAAATACACTCGCATTAACACTCACACACCCACACACTGAGCAGATACACACAGTGGTCAGTATGAATGTAAGAAGAGTTACCTCTGTATTGATTGTTTACAACGATTGTTCCCACGGCCCCTCGCCTTGTTGCTATGATGCTGTGCCATTGTCCATCATTGTAGCGGCGGCCTCCATCACCCTGCACACTCACAGCCACCGCTGAGCCCTACACACACACACACATACACACAAAAAAACACTATACAGACTAGATTTTAAACACATACAAAAATGGTGTTGTGAGGACATCCAGCTGACTTGTTTCTTGTTTCTTAACTCTGACCATTGGTGTCGCCACTATGTGTCTTACAGTAATTGCTAAGGTAAATCTATGACCCCTGGCTAAAAAAAGACCACTTTTCAAATCACAGCGCAATCAAACATGCTTACTTTGTAATATTTTAAATTATCGCTTCTTTATCCCTCTGTTGTGTGAACAAGGTTAGACATTAAGGATCGATGACACACATATCATACACATGCCACCCTCAAAAGGACACGAACATGCACATATAATCATCAAAGTGTTGTTACAGGGCTTTTTGCTACCTATTAAGTATGACATCATTGTTGTGATCAGCTTTTAGCAAGTAGGCAAAGAGTAATGTAGTAAAACAAGAGTAACGGGTATTGCACACTCACACAAACAGCATATATCCACACACAGACACACACACAGTGATGAAGATTTAATGATGAGATCAATAAATGTATGAATGCCAGAGTATATCAGCCTCTGACATCTTTACTACCATTGCTAGACAGCTCTACTTAACAAGACAACATGGGAGGAGTCTCTCTACGGCTTTCTCTCTCACTCTCTTCACACACAAACACACTCGTTTGAATCCCTCGCCTGAGAGATACTGGCAGTGGAAGCAACCAACACTCAACTCTCCCACAAACTATGACTGAGGCACCCTTGAGCAAGGCATTTAGAACATAAATGGTGTGTGTGTGTGTGTGTGTGTTTGCACATGTGTATATAAAGGCATTCGCTTTTGGACACAGAAAGGAGGACAGGCAGAAGACAGAAGGACATCTGGTCCTTCTGTGGTGGTTTGATACTCCTACATGAGATGACATTCAGATCCTCGTTTCCACCTCTGCATCCTCATCTCTCTCAGTGTCTCCACTGAGGCGTTTTTCACTCTTGTCTATATCTTTCAGAATAACATATTAAAATCTCAGTCCAGTTTCTCACCAGTGCAGATAAATTTAAAATCTTTGTTATAATGGTACTAACCACAAAACTACCATTTACAACCTTTATCTTTTCAAAAACTCTACCTGTAGATACATTTATATGAGACAGTCAAGAGAAAGAAAGTCATTGTGTCATCTCAAAGCTCTGATGGTCATCTGTTGCCACATGATATAAGATGTGGAGTACTTCAGGGCTCTATTCTTGGCCAGCATATCTCTATATATTTCACCTCTTGGCTAAATTATACACAGCCATGGAATCAATTTCCACTGCTATGCTGATGATACTGTGAAGTCAGATAGTTATTCTCAAATTATTAAACTAGAGACCTGCTTGACCACTGTGAGATCCTCATGAAATTTTCTGCTCCTAAATTACTGACAAAACTAAGATGCTGATCATTGGACCCACTTGACATAGACACCAGTTTGAAAAAGAAACACTAACTCTCAACAACTGTGTGATTTCTCAGAGTTTGACAACCAAACATCTTGGTGTTATGTCTGAATGTGCCCTCTCCTTCTATCTGCGTATTAAAGAAATCAGCAAGATCTTTTTATTTTCACTAACAAAATAAACCTGAAATTAGGTATTTTCTGTCTGTGACCCTAATTCAAGTCTTTGTTTCATCCAGACTTGATTATTCCAAAATTTTGTTGTGTGGTCTGCCACATACCAGTACTAAAAGTCTTCAAATGGTTCAGAATGCTGCAGCTAGAATTTTAACTAAAACCAGAAAATTTGACCATATTACACCAATTTTAGCTACACTTAATTGGCTCCCTATCCATGTCAGATCAGACATTAAGGTACTCATCATGGCTTATAAAATTGTGAACGGGCTTGCCCTTTCATATCTGTCTGATCTCATTATACATTATATTCCATCCTGTGCACTACACTGCTAGCATACAGGGCTCCTGTCTGTCCCCAGAGTTAAAAGAAGTCAGCAGGCTGCAGGGCCTTTTCCTATTGTGTCCCTTTCCTCTGGAATAACCTTCCTGCTGACATCAGACAGTATGTCTCTGTTGAGGCATTTAAATCCAAACTTAAAGCTCATCTTGTTGCCTTGACTTTTAATCAGTGCTTATTCTTCAGTTACTTCAGGCCTCATACCTGTTACCATTATCCTTCCAGTGAGTTAGTCTCAGTCTCAGTGTATCTATTAGGCCTGGTACTTAGTCCATGGTAGTCCATGTTTGTCCTGCTGACAAGATTACTGTAAACTTTCTGAAAGCCACTGCATCTCTCTAACCCTGTTTGTTTGTTTGTTTGTGTCCCACAAGCTCAGCTGTGAGTCCCTCTCTCTCTCTCTCTAGTTGGCACTTCCACCTCTTTTTTCACTCAGGCTTCTCTGTTCTGGATCATCAGCCATCCTGGGACATCTCTTTCTCAAATCTGCTGATTTGTTATTTGTAATATAACAAATTAACAATAAAGTTGACTTTATTGGACAAGACCAATTTTATAAAGCAGCCCAATGTCTCTGCTGAGCTCACAACTAAAGACAGAGCTGAGTACGGACAGAGAGAATAAACCTGAAAAGAGTTCTACACTCTCTGGACTCTCACAGTCCCTTTTCCTGGAGTTATCTCCTAATTTCTGCTTGCTTTCATACGCAATGCTGTTGCACCTGGGAGGGGCCTTATGCTACCAGGTACTAGTGGCAATGTTATTTAACTTCACTTTGTGAATACCTCCCTGGACCAAGTCTAGTTGTTTGCTTAAAATCCACCTGTCTGTGTTGAAAGATGGCTCTCCAGTCCCTAAGACCCTGTCCCTGATCAGCCAAGGTAAAGTCATATGCCTTCAAGAAAAACTTCCTCTAAAATCTGAATGACATGACAGGAAGTCCTTTCAGATTTAAGTTTAAGAGACATCTGCATTTGATTAACAACATGAAGGGAGCTATAGTCCAAAGATTTAAGTAAGATTTTTGTTTGTTGAGTAAGACAGAATACCAAAATATTAAAACAAGTATTAAAAATACTCATACAGGGCAGTGTCAGTGTAGGCTCTGGTTCATTTTCATACATTTTCAAAATACAGGTTCAGCATTGCTTGTTGAAAAATTACAGCGTTTTTTCCTCATATGCTGAAGAAATGTGAAATTACAACTTTATAGACTGCAGTAAAAGCCACCAGTGTTATGGAACCAAGAATGAATCAAGATGTGTGGCTTTTAGGGTTGTTAGCCACTTGTCAGCCACTTGTCTGCATCCTGCAGTGACACCTAACTAGCTAGTGTTAGAGTATGTGTTGAGTGTGTCTACATGTATATTACAGTATTACAGCCAGAGACATACACTGTAGCTACCAGTAGCTACATATAACTCTGTATACTGAGACAGCCAGTGGTGCATACAACACTACTCACTTGCATCAATTGAGTGTGAACTATATGTGTGTTTCACCATGTGTGTATTAAGTAGTTTGTGACAGTAAGTTAACTTCAATGCTTTGGTCGATCTCTTCTACGTGTGACAGGGAATGTTTTTGAGTGCTCATGTGCTTCAATGTATTTTGTGTGTGTGTGTGTGGTGCACATATTTATGAGCATATCACTTTCCTGTGTCATGCTAAATTACCCCCCCTGCACTAGTAATCCCATTAGGCTAGCTCAACAGGCTAATAGGGGGAAGTAATGGGCCCAGCTATATGTATCTAGGGGAACACTAATAAGCCGTGACACCACTCCTACTGTTAATTACCCCAAACTAGCCTAAACAAAGGAATCAACCCAGTTGGAGAAGACACACATACACTCCATCACACATCCAGCATAACACATAACCACACGCATGCACATTAACACTGCAAGTCAACAAGGATGTACTCAGTGACATACCCCCCTCTGCACACATAGATACGTCCCATGTATACATTTTGATGAAGTCTTTTTGATAACAAGTATTGGATAGTGATGAGGAAGGAAAGTCTGAGTGTGTGTGTGTGTGTGTGTGTGTGTGTGTGTGTGTGTGTGTGTGCGTGTGTGTGTGTGTGTTTGTTTGAGTGTGTAATTAGTTGGTGGCCTCATGGAAGTATGTGTAATCATCTCCCATCATCACTTTCATCATCGAAGTCGTTGACTCTTTAACCCCTCTACATGTGTCTGTATGGATGGATAAGGGAAGCAGGGCTGTGTGTGTGTGTATGTGTGTGTGTGTGTGCAAGGGTGCAAAGCTTAATTAGCTTGCAATTGGTATTCACGCGTGGTGACTGCAGGGAATGAGTTAATTGCAGTCCAATTCAAACGTTGACACACTTTCAAAGTTTTTTCCCCTCTCCCTGTCTCCCTGACAGAAACCAATGAGGGGCTACAGATCACATTTATTAGATGAGAGCAAGTGAGAGAGAAAATGGGAGAGAGACAGAGGGGAAGAGAAAGAGAGAAAAAGAGAGACAGAGGTAGATCAGAAGAAAAAAAGAGAAAAAGACAGGTGAAGGGTAGCAAGTAAGTAAAGTGAGCAGAATGGAATAATAAAGTAAGATATGAAAACAAATGAGGGATTGAAATTATGAAAAAGATCACTGAAATGGTAAAACAAAACAGGTTAAACAGACACTAAGGAAAGCAGAACACTTGACTTCTATAAATTAAATTTTGGCATTTTCTTCAGTCAAATATAAAAGCACCCACACTCAAATTACAGCATAGATGCCAAGCCTTCTGCTTTGCCAGGAATAGTGCTGTTTTTCATTTCCCTCTCCTGGTTTCTTTGCAGGGTCACAATTCTCCCATATTTTTCTTTTTCCCCCTTTTTTTTAATTATCACAACCTGTTTCCGGCACTGTACAGTGTGTAAAAGTCTACTGCTCCACTCAGACTACAATAAAGTCACACGAGACGCAGAAGAGAGCTGCTCACGCCTGCTGTATCCAGTTCTCTGCATACATCCATGCTCACACCTTGTCCCCTCAGTGAGATGGAGAGAGAAATGGAGAAGTACTAAGAGAACGAAATACTCAAGCAAAGTTCAGACATCCTGGAAAGAAGAATTTCTGTTTCTTACAGAAAGTTTTAAAGGAAAGGGGCACATTTTCCCAAGAGCTGCCTAACTAACATGCCCTAAGGAAAACACTTTGGAAAATATTTATTTTCTTTGTTATTGTCATCATAATTGAAACTGGATGAGAAAAATCGCACTATGTTTTCCAACTGTTAGTTACAGGTGATCTACAAGAATCCAGTCTAAAGGTAGGCAAGTATGTACAGTGTGTAAAACAGCTGTATATGTCCCTCAAAAAAGGTATAAAAAGTAATACTCAAACTACTAAAGTAAAAAAAAAAAAAACTGTTATTATAACTATATAATTATAAATATCAGTCTTGAATATCAGTTCTTTGCCCTCACATTCTTAAAAAGTATACAAAAACCTTTACATACCTGTGGATCAAATAAAAAGTAAGGGCGCCCATCTTTGATCTGAAGAGCCAGAAACTCTTCCTGATTTCCCGGAGAGAAGGCACAGAGCAGCAGACCATCTGGGGAGCGAGTCTTGAAACTCAACTCAACACCTGATACCAGTTAAGGTCAGAAACAAGTGGGTGTGTGGAGACAGAGAGAGAGTGGGAGAGACAGAGAGAGACAGAGAGTAAAATACTGGATTTTATTTCATTTGTTCCAAACAATACCTTCAATACATTTAACATATTGTTGAAAAATACTTAATTTACAATATAATAAAATTGATGAACCACATAATATGTTCCTTCTCGGTTTTAAAATTCTTAGATTGTGCCGGACCGACTGAGGGGAATAGTTGTGTCCCTGTGTTAAACCTGACCATTTAGAAATCAGACAGCACCTAGTGTTTACCATGTTACAACTGCTGCTGACTTAGAAGCTACAGTAAAGCACACGTGAGAGGACCAAAATGATTCAGTGCAATTCAATATACTAGTGCTAACTGATTTAGGAGAAACATTCCTCTCTTTTATTTTCAAGTTAAATGAAGATCTAGGGCTTAATTCAAGAGGACTTGCAAAATAAATCACAAGAAAACTCTAAAATGTTTAATACATTTTCCCTACATCTCTCAAATAAAGCCCAGTTATGCTATTTATGAATACAATAAGGCCTAATAATTATAATGATGATAATAATAATAATGGTAATAATAATAATAATAATAATAATAATCCTAAACAAACTGAAACCATAATGGATTTGAGATGTGAAGAAACAACATTTACAAGTAATACGATTAAATCTTTGAGCAGGGCAGAAACTGACCAAAATGTTGCATTTACAGTGTCATTTAAGCTGTCCTGCTCATTAATGCATTCTGTGAATCAAAGGTTCAGCAATGTGGGAAACTTGTGGGTTCTTAGACCAGCAGGACCTCTAATGCACGCACACGTGCGCGCGCACACACACACACACACACACACACACGCACACACACACACACACACACACACACACACACACACACACACACACACACACACACCTGTCTCTT
>JAJHUR010115649.1:563-13155 GCA_027495735.1 Lutjanus campechanus | reverse complement strand
CACACACACACACACACGTGCAAAAACAAAAAACACACACACACTGCTGTCCCAGAACGATTATGGTTTTTGGGGAGTCAGTAAACATGGAATTCCTCACAATAGTCACCCTACTGTACGCAGCACCCATGGGATTGTGTCAAGGTGACACTCCCTGCAGCATTTTGCTGCGTCTCCCATTTTCCTGATTTGACTTGAACGGCTGCTGCACCCAAGCTTGTATAAACAGGTCAGGAAGAAAAGTAGGTCAGAGCACGCGGGAAGGGAGGAGAGAGGAAAAGGAGAAGTAAAGAAAGGAGAAAGGCAGAGGGGAGCGCGCTGGTGGATGGATCGATGAAGGTTATGGCTCCATCCGTGTCACTGTTGTTTGTCTCTGGCAGCAGAGACGCTCCTGGCAAACAGAGCAGAAACGGGGCTCTCGTGTTACCTGGCTCCCCATCGCAGCCTGGGGAAAGTTTAGGTTAGTGGAGCACGAAAGGAGCGAGGGGGCGGGAGTGGAATAGAAGGGAACACGGGGGACCCCACGACCGCAGAGATCTGGTTGGTTTCCAAGGTGACACACTAGAAGCTTCTGACACATTTCTGGGGCAGGATCCAGGATGCCTGTGAAGCCAGGTCAGATTCAGGTAACACGAGCAAAGAATTCCCCTGCCTGCATGCTGTGAAGTGCAGCCGTGACCACATTTGCTTTGTATGTCACATCTGACATTACATACTGTACCGGGTGTACAGTGACCTGAGCTGGATGCTGATAAGAGCAAACTCAAGCAGGAAAGCTGTCAACTTCAGTTTAAAATGTTTCCATCACTGACCCCTTTCTGGCCTGCACCTGTACACGTTATTCTATAGCTTCTAAGCAAACACACCTGTGCAGATAAACCTGCACTGCATGTGCACATGCAAACATACAAAGTACATATGTGCAGTGTGTGAAGTGATGATGCCCACTGTTTCACCTAACTGATGTTGACATGACCTACTTGGCTATCATTCATGATCCTAAAGGCACAATTCCCAACAGTTCACAATACGACACTGGAAGTTCTCATCATAAAACGCCTCCTCAAGTTACTGCATGGTGATTTAGAATTACATAAAGGGAACAAAACATGACGGTTTCATTCAAAAACAAAACGTTCTTGGAAAGTTATTCCAGTATTCCAAGCCAGTCAAATGAAAATGTGAAGATCAAAATTCTTGTCTTCTTATGTAACTAGCTTGTAGCTTGAGGCTCAGTACACATCTCATCCTTTGTTACGAAGAGGTTACAGGCAGAGGGAGTGTTGTCTGATCAGAGGCAGCAGAAAGAAATAAGTAAAAATGTGACAGAAGAGCGATGAGAGGCAAAGTTAGAGGTGGATGAATACATTATAATAATGAAGTGAATGTGGAGAGAAAGACACAAATAAAGCACTGAAAAGCAAATAAAAATGTAAGTGGGTTGTTTCAGTTAGAGATGAGAGCACAGCATCTTTAGTTTTAGCAAAGGGCAGCAGTGAGAGATGAGGTGGATGACACACTAAACGCTCTGCGCAGTTGTTCACCCATATTCAAACTGGTCTAAAGCGGCTGTTGGACTGAACAGAGCTGGGACAGGGAGTGGCCTTGCCCCGATTTAGCTTTGGGCCCACTGTAGCCCACCCCCTCCCTTCACTGTCTTCATCACACTCACTAGGTCATGCACACACACAGACACACACTCACACACAAGAGTTGAGAGTTGTTTACCAGCAGCATCCAAAGTGCAAGTTGACTTACAAAGTGATGTAAGAGGTATTGGCATGCCACAGACTTTTTTTTTGTGCATTTATTCCTGATCAGACTCTCTATGTTGCAGTTGCAACAATTAATGCAAATTCAACCAAGCTTTATGACTTTCACACAACCTTGCAATTTTGTCCAATCACTGCAACTTTTCCACAAATTTGACCAATCATCATAGCTTCCTGTGAGTTCCACCTATCATAGCAATTCCCTGTGCAAATGTCAGACAAGTATGTCTCCATGAACCAACTAAATGTTTTTCTTACTTCCTGTTTTTTGTATTTTTCTTCTTTTTCATTTTTGACTTCATTTCCAAATAAAGCATATTTTGTTAGACTTTTCCCCCCAAAAAAGCCTTTGTTTATTCTGCATGCATAAACAAACAAAAGCAAAAAACTTAAAAGATTTCCAGCAGTGTGTGTATGTGTGTGTGAAAAGAAATGGGAGCAGCCTGAGGAAAGAGAAGAATAAAACCTGACTCATCTATCAAGTAAGTTAATACTCAATCTCTGATTCACTCATCGTTATATTCATATGACCCACATTTTAACAGCCCCTCCAGTCCTGATATCAGTGGTGCCAAAAAAAAAAAAGACCTAGAAATGTTGCCTAAATTACCTCTCGCCACCTACACCTGCAGTGCAGCGGGATCCCCACCAGTCCGCCCCCTTAGCAAAGCAGAATGCAAATGCAGCAGTGGAGCTTCTGCTGACTGGCACACAGCACCCGACCTGGGCGACGGCTATAACTGCAACGCCAGGTTCTGCCAGCTCATATTAGAGTGCAGGAGAAAACAGTCCAGAGAGAGACATGGAGAAAGAACAGACAGGTGTGTGAGCATGAATCTGCAGTAGTCCAAGGGGGAGTTGGTGAGGGGGCAAATAATGAATGATGATAGAGGCTCAGAGGGCACAGAGAGGGGGTGGGAAAACATTGCAGGGAGCAAAAACAAAGAGACGACTGTGTCATTCGCCCAATGGGCTTCCTTCCTGTTAGACCACAAGGCCATCGACTAACTGCAGCCAGAAAAGAAAAAACTGAAAAATAGAAAAATCTGCTCAGCATACCACCTCACTGCAGCCCCACCCAAACACACACACACACACACACACACACACACAAAGAGCAGCCCCACCTGCACCTCCCTGCCAAACAGTGGGTTAACTCACAGAAGAAGTGATGTAAGAGGTGGGGGTGACACAAATACCACAAATTCTGTTTTTTTGTGCATTCATCGCTCTGCTGCACCCCCACTGCAGCTCCTCCCGAGCCCTCCCGAGCCACCAACAGACTCACACCAAACACTGGGTGCCACCACCCAGGGAGTTACTCTCTCAGGTGGAGATGTTTGCACTCGTACAGCAGGGAGACCTGTGATGGACCGATACAGACAGACAGTACAATCAAGACATGATAGTATCACAAGGGCTGTATTCATGAAGCTTCATAGTAACAATGAGTTGCTCTTAGAGACGAAATTTTAAGAAAATTCTTAATATTGTGATGTTTCGAATTTTCCTTAAGGTTAAGAGTAAATCCCAGTAAAAGTAAAAGTTATTCACAATAAAGAGCTTCTAAAGTGAAAAACTGTGGGGAATAGGGAGGGATTATGTAAGGATGTTTGACATCGATCTTTGAGAAGTTTTTAGTCTAAGTTAGGAGCTCTCAGAGAGTATTCTTAGAATGGTGGTGAATACAGCCCCACTACACTACAGCCCTCCAAAATCAACACAACATGAAAGTTCCTAACCGCTTTAACAAATGTAAAACATTACTAATCCAAATACATGAAATCCGCTATCACAAAGTGTCATGTCAAATGCCAAGACAATGAATCACAGAACGAAAAAAACAGTGGAGATTACACAACTGGAACAACACTGAGAACTCATGCTGCCTAATGTCAAATGGTCTGACGTGTTGACGATAAAGACAAGAATACATTATTTTCCTCTCACTGCTTCACCTTGATTTTTATTACATAGCAACTTGAATAATTGCTTGTAAGTGTAAATGCGAGGCTCTTCTCTAATTCCAGCTAAATCTGAGAGGATGTTTAGAGCATTTACTATCTTTACAACTTAATGGTTTACTGGTTTCCCATAAGGAAGAACGAGCTATTAAGTCACTAAAAAGGAATGTGTTTATATTGTGTGATGAAAAGCCCTAATAAAATTATTGCAGAATTCAGCTAAACAAAACATTGACACTGTGAGCATTTGGCCTGAGTTCAGCCAGTGTGCTGCTGCTGCTGCTGCTGCTGGAGGAGGAGAGCAGAGATAAAAAAAATAAAAAAACAGCCAGTGTCGTAAATGAAACTGTGCTAATCTGATCTAAATATTGACTTGATGGCAATCAAAGGGTTTATGACACATCATAACGAAACTTTTACTGGTAATGTGTAATGAGTATTACAATACCACGGAAGTGCAGGGAACTACATGCAAACAGATCAAATGTTTCCTTGTTATCAAGAGAAAACAAAGACAGTCCCAAAGCCCTTCTGTCAAAGGATGATACTATTGAAAAACATTTTGGTTGTATTAAAGGAGCAATATGTAACAATTGCGCATCCAAAAATGAGTACAGCAGTCCAAATAGTGAGTCGGAGCCAAAGATGGTATATTAAGTTGGCTGAGTTGTTTCCCCCCCGGCCCCTCGTCCCCAGATTTGAGAAAGCTCAGGCAGGCTGCAGGAACACTGCAGGAGCGCAAGACAAGCACAACATTTCAGTTTGACAATAACAAGTGAGGACGAGTCCTAAGGTTTATCAGGTGTTTTCTGTTGGTTGTCAGTTTTCTGTCAATGCAAAGTTAAGCCTCTTATCCTGAAAACAAAACCCCACTGCTCTGAAAACACACACTTTACTTCCTGCCAGACTGCATTAACATATTACTCAACTGAACCATTATAAACATCTACTCCTTATCAAAGAATGTTAATGATTTCTTACGCTTACACTCTTTATTTGCGCCCCATTTAAAGTAAAATGGCAAACAAAAACAGTTATTACCGCTGTTGTCAGAGAATTTAGCATGCTTCCTTAATCTCTGATGGCATGTCATGGTCATTTTATGATAAATTACGGTAAATATTTTACAGATTTCTCCTTTAACATCTGTTTCTAGTTGTTTTATGTTCTGTCCACTATGAAAACACAGCCTATTTTTCTATTTGGCCACAAACACTGCTTCTACAGAGGTCATATCTCAGTGTTGTGGTATAGGTTGGAAAGCACTAGGGAAGGTATTACACAATATTAGGCAACCTGCTGCCTGTAGTTATACTTGAGTAACATACGGCCGCCTGTGTTACTGTGGGATCCGGGCAGGGTGAGTGAGGAATGTTTGTTTTGATTTGAGAGGGCTCAGTCAGGGGGCCCAGGACTGTATGGAGTGTGTGCGTATGTGAGAGTGTGTGTGTGCATGGTGGGGGGCTGTGGGTGTATGTCTGCATGTGCACGAGGGGAGGGTTAACTCGCTGCAAATTACCCTCACTTGCCTCGCCTCTGTTTTTGTTTTCAATTCCTCATCCATGGCGAAAAATTAGGTCAGCAGTCACATGTGATGTGTTTCAGCCAGAGAAGCAACGAGAGACGGAAAAAGGAAAAAGAATAAACACGTGACATTCTCAACCTTTTTAACAGACATTTCCACGACAGTCTGTAAGCAAGCTTTAAACTCAAAATCTTAACACTTCATCAGATATCTGTAGACCTTTAGATTACAAATCTACTGCACCCAATAGCCTTATGGATATGGCAGTTGGCCATGCGCTCTGCTTATTGTTGACTTTGGAAGGGCTCCAGCCTGAGTGACCTTGTGGAAAGTCACAATCACAGGTGTTGTTGCTGTGTGTGCAGGCTAAACGTCACATGAAATGAGTGTTTACAGACAATGGGAGTGGCAGGAACGAGGAAACAAAGAACAAAACATAAAGTGTCACAGAGATCTAACCCAAATCTGTTGCCTTGACATCCTTTAATGATGCTAATTTGAGATCGGGGAAAACTGATGTCTTTCCTGTAAGAAAGGCATAAACACAAGCAAATAACACCACGTGCAGGGCCCACATTTATATATTGACAGGGTTCAACAACATTAAAGGAGAAATCTGTCATAAATTTACGGTAGTTTATCATAAAATGACCATGACCAGAGATTGAGGAAACCTGTTAAGCTGAGATACTCACCAATCATTTTAGTTTGCCTGGTTCACATTAATTAGAGCTCAAATTGATTCTGAATGTTTGCTGAATGAGCATGAGTCTTTTCACGAGTTGTAAGAAATCATTAATAAATTTTCAGAAGGAGTAGATGTTCATAATGGTTAAATTGGGCAATATGTGAATGGAGTCTGGCAGACAGTGAAGCAGGCAGTCACTGAACAATGCTGTGCTCGTCTTGCGCTCCTGCAGAATTCCTGCAGCCTGCCTGAGCTTCCTCAAGTCTGGAGAGGAGGGGACGCGGGGAAACAACTTGCTTCAACCATAGACTGTATATTAAATAGGATTTCAACTCATTTAATATACCGTCCATAGCTCCAACTCACTATTTGTACTGCAGTTTTCATTTTTGGACACACAATTGCAACATTTTGTTCTTGCTCCATTAACCAAGGCTACAAGTCTAACGCTAACTACTCTGTGTGAATATTTAGGCAGCATGATAACATATCTTACAGTGACAATGTTAACATGATGTAATGTACTATGTTAGCTAACAATTGCCAATTAGTACTAAACACAGCGGGTGATGACAGCCTTTTATCATAAACCAAAGGAACTTTTTTTGTGCACCCTCCTGTCTTAAGTAATAACACTGTGGTTTTTTGGTCACATCTATCTCTGTTAAATCGTCTGTGTTTTGGCCCCTTAAATCAATTTTTTTTGTTAAAGTAAGAACAAAAAAAAGGCTGTTACATGCTGAAATGCTTTCTCGAGCTACCAGATGGTGTAATCTTACATCTCATGATGCCTGACAGCCATAATTCGAACCAAAAATAGGTATTAGTCAATCAGCCCTTTGTGGGTATCCACACAGCGCTAAAGCTTGCACACTGGAAGCAGCTGGCGAAATGTAGGTCAGCTCCTCCTACTTTCTTCAACATGGTCCCGCCTTGCTCTCACCCCTCCACCAAATAATTTTTTAAGCAACGGATCCTCGAGTGAACCCGCACGCCATAGCAAAGCAGCTGAGGGCTGTGGGGTAACAGCGGGGTAAAGGGGTGCAGTGGGGGTGGTTGATCAGGCAAGGAGGGTATGCTTAAAATTCAGATTTGTCCCTCCTAACATGGCTCTGCCTCTTTGCGACCCCCCTCCTTTTTTTCCTCCCTGACTTCTGAGGAAATCTCCTCCGTGCTCCAAGAATCCTGACCATATACAGCAGCCTGTGGGATCACAAACCAACAGACTAAACTGCAGTCACATGTCTCAGCTGGCTTTGATTCTGCCTCAACGGCCAACTGCAGGAATGTCATGTCTCTGCTGCGACCCCTCTTAGGGGAGCGGCCGTTATCTATCAGCATGTTCAGTTAGTCTCTCCCGAGCGTTAATGCAGGGCCATGACTGTTTGTCTGTGGAGCAGAAACAAGGCCACCTTTTAAGGAGACAGAAACAAAGGTGGTATTTGATGTCTGGTACAGGAGTGGTGGGATGGAGTCAGAAATGGGGTGATTTTTATTTTCTCCTCAGACTGGAATGCGAGCAGAGACGCTGTATGGGGGCCCCCGGCAGCAGCTGACTGCGCCGGTGTGGGTGGGTGACTACAGTCTTCCGTTATGAGTCTGCTGTTCAGGGCAGTGTGTCACATACTGGGGGAAACACACTTTCTCTCCATCACACCACTGGCAGATAAAGCAGCAGCGAGAAGATTCACAAAACAGAGAAGTTAAATCATACGTGACACACCAACAGCACACCAACAGCAGAGCAGTATGAAAATATTAAGGAGGAGGTGTACGTTGCTGAGGTAACAATGATGAGTCATTATCTTTAAGATATCATTTATAATTTGAGGAAATTGAAGTAGCGCACTGTTTAACCTCATTGTGTTCTGACTCATTCAGTGGTTTTAATATGTTTGGAAGCAAAGCCAAGTTAAAATCCAGTTGAAATGGCATTACAAGAGTATCTAGCTTGCCTGTCACGAAATCTTTCTGAGTCTACATACAAGCACTACCATCTTGCGCTGAAGATGTGATTTGGAACCAGAGTCTGTGCAGTAGTGACCTGCGTTGGAGCCGTGCTTTTGAGCTCCCACTCACACAGCTGGCTGACTCAATCTCGAGCAGAGCTCAGATGTCAGTCATGACGTAAAACCCCATCTTTATATCATCAAATAACTAATTAAAACCAAACTGATCAGAAAAATTCACAGCTGAACAAACGTCAGCGTGATAAGAAGTAACACTGACAGAAACCGTCTTTGGGAAAAATGAATTTATTTGTTCTTTGATGTTAGTTAGTTTGGCCCATGACCAATACTGCAGCCAGCCATCCGGGGGTTAATCTAGATGCTTTGGCTTCACTTCAGGGAGCTCTCATGTTGTCCATTTCTATATATACAGTCTCTGGACATAACGATCCATAATAGACCTTTGAATCCAACAACTCCACCAAGTTGACTGATGGAAATGGAGTGCAACGAGTTTACAGTTCTGTCTGATATCAGGCAAGAATCTTTGCTCTGTGCTGCTAAAAGTTGAAGATTGATTGGTTGATGGATGTCATGATATTATTGGTTGAAATTGTTTGGTTGTAGCCTATGTGAGCACACATCAAATTTTGTTTCACAGGAAAAAAACATTGGATTGGATTTTAATGTAAGAATACAAAGAATATGATTCTGTTTTCTTGCATATATTGTTACAGTAAATAGGTGCACAATATGGGGATGTGATCTGAAAGGGTTAAAAAGGGATTTTTCCTTTCATCTCAACTTCAGTTATTGGGTACTGCGCTGTCCCAGCAAGCCAGATTTAAAACACAAATTTTCCACCGACCTGCACTGCAGTAAAACAGAGAGGAATCACATATTGGGAGCAGTGACATAAGTGTTGCACACTTCAGCGAGGCGTCAGCATCGCCGCAGTTCACAGTGGAAAGGAGATATGGTGGGAGGGAAAAGGAGATAAACCTCAAGAAGGGTCTCTCAGAGAGATAACCAAAATATGATCTGAAAGCAGAGAAGCTAAACTGCATTCAGTGGCCTGTTACGCAACGTAGTACAAAAGGAACCTTTTGTATTAGACTGACAGCACAGAATGGTGCTATCTAATCCACAGTGGCCTTTGCATAGAAAAGAGAGAGGCTCAAAAACAAATGAAGGGTTTCAAAGGGGGTTGTTTACATTGTGTGTGACAGATTTACAGCGGTTATATTTCTTGGCAAACAGGGAAACTGCTGAAGCACTACATGTCGTGTACAGCGACTTATTCAGTTCACATGCATGTAGATAACACTGTGACCTCCATTCAGTAACACACACACACACACACACCGCAGTCCCGTTGACATACATCTTTTGCTCACGTGGTCTGTTGCCTCCTCTCACATTGTTGTTAATCACAAACACACACAAGCGTCCAAGGATCCAGAGTGTGTCACGGTGTAACTGATGCTTCTTCCCACACACACAAGCCACTGAACCTAGTTTCTCATCCAGTTCCATCCAGTTTGTCACAAAGCAGCAAACAACGGGCCTCAGGTGAGTGAGACCTGAGAGGATCGTGAGCGGACATACCAGAGAGCCTTGAGTAAGATTATTTCTGGAATCAGGTGTCAGAAGGAAAAGAAAAAGACACTGCACATTTCCTAACAGGGTCAGAGGTCAAAGTGAACACTGGACAAACCCCACAGGAGCCGCACACTGGCTCTTCTCTTCTCGTTCTAGTTGTTCTTCTACCTGTCGTCTTAAAGAACAGAAACACTCACATACACAATTTAACACTCCACAAAATGTTTTAGTTTAGGAGGAATATATATGCTGTTTTTACAGACAGACTGGGTGGATATTAGTTATTTCTGTTGCAAAGAAGTAACTTCTATCTGGAGGTCAAGGTAATCCTGGCCTGCAAGCCTGGATAAAGATTTAAATATAATAAAGATTGAAAAGAAAACTCACACAAAAACAGATTCATAACCCTAGGCATAAAGAATTAAGTATTATAAATATGTTTTTATATAATAAGTCCTTGCTTGGTTGTGTTTAGGTGTGACATCAAATGTTATGTTTAGGCTGCAGTTGTTTAAGAATAGCATAAGAGTCTAGCAGGGATGTCCGCCTCTGTCTCTAACCATAGGCACCCACATGATCACATAATGGATGCAGGTGCACAGAGAGGATTTGTGACTGACATGTTTCAGGATATGTTATCCCTCCCCACAGCAGTGATGGCTTCCTGCCACAGACAAAGGACTGGGACATGAGCCTGGATTCCTCATAGGCCTCCATGTGGATCTGGTTTATTGTGCCAACCAGGCACTAGCTCTCAGACAATGACAGGCCTTGTATCTCTGTCCGTGTCTCTGTAGCTCACCATCCTTCACTATCACATGCTCCTCTTCTTCTTCCTCCTCCTCTTTTACCCCTCTCTCTCTCAGTCTCTTACTTGCACTGATAATCTTCCCCTCACTAGGCCTGGTCCAAAAAAGATACATGCTGTAACAACTGGTCATTGTTCACACAGACATCTGCAGGACCTTGGAGCACAGATGTGAGTCACTGTTTTGTAAGAGAAAGAAATATGAAAACAAGTCATAATGAGGGCGCAAGGACCTCTTGTGAAATAAGAAAATCCCTTGAAATACCTTGTTTGGTAATTTTGTTTTCAGTGGGTCTGTTATGCAAAATGCCTTCACAACTGAAGTCTTAAGTGTGAATCATTGTTAATGGGTTATTATAATAAAGTAACCTATGACAATTGATGACTGTCCTCTAATGATGAATCATAATCAGAGAGAATCAGACAAAAAGAGAGTCTGCCTGTGGTACCTCGGTCCTCCAGCTGTGTGGCAAGTGAATCTTTTGCACCAAGGTCTTGCCCATATGTGTGCAAACAATGACCACCTGTTATATGTACCATCTTTGTAACAACACATAGGACCTTGATGAACTGACACAAGCCCTTGTTTTGTGAAAAGCATTGTGTTCTACGTCTGCATCTGCCAGTGGACCATCACAGTAAGACTAGATAGATAGCACAATAATAGCATGTTAATTCAGAACAGGATAGACTTTATTCTGCAATTAGCTGGAAAAAAAAGCGCATATACCGTATCGCCGCTGACAATGGATGGCACGCTAATGTAAGCATTAACTCAAAGCAATGCTGGGCACTGACGCTGGGGACTTCTTCTGACTCGGTTGGCAGTTCTTCTTTTTGGGGCCTTTCATGCCTTTAATTGAGAAGACAGTTGAAGTGAGGACAGGAAAGGGGGAGAGAGACTGGGGACGACATGTAGCAAAGGGTTGCAAGCTGGAGTCAAACCAACGGCCGCTGCAGAGGAGCAACCAGGGCGCCCCGGAAGTCCATCTTGAACAACACATATAATAAATAATGATAAATAACGGCTTTAATCAGCAAATATTCAGGGTTAATAATAAATAATGAACTCCTATATGTTGCCTATACTGACTGGGCTTAGGAAGAGAAAACAATATGCCTATCTAGGTCAGAGCAATTCACTTATACACCACTGTCATAAATATGGACATCTGTACACGTGCATTTGTTATCACATTATATAATATGACTGAGAGGTAGAGTTGTCACAATACCAGAATTTTAAATTTTGATAAAATACTAGAACTAAAAACCAAAGCTTAACACCCCTTTTATACCACAACTGAAGAAAAAAAATCCTAGGCAAACATACTAAGATTATTTTTTTTAAATTTTTTTAATTAATAACCTGCACACAGCGCTAGTACAGAAAAAGTCACACAAAAGGACACACGAAAATCAAAAACACATACACAATTCTTACCTTACCTGTAGTGCTATTTATAGTTAGTTAGTTAGTTAGTTAGTTAGTTAGTTTGGTGCAAGTTGTTGAGTTTTGGGATATCGGCCATAGACACGTCTGCCTCCTCTCGAATATAATGGAAGTAGGTGGAACTTGGCTTATGGTGCTCAAAGTGCCAAAATATAAAACATAAATTAGAGCTGCTTAAATTGCCGGGCAATTTTAGGCAAAATTAGGCAGTTCTGATCAACAAGCAGAGTGTAGGAAGATGAAAAAAAGGTGGCATTCTAATGTGCATTTTACATCAGTTGAGGCTTGAACTCACAATTTCTGGCTCAAGAGACTCTGCTGTATCTCACTGAGCTAATTAGCAAGATACAACTCTGTGGTATATATGTTTAAAACTTCTTCTAGCTCATTATAGGAATTCTACAGCTGCAATGATTAGTAGCTATTGGCTATTGGATAGACTCTGCATATTGACTGATAGCTAAGCCAAATAAACAGGGAAAAGAGATAAGGGATAACAGGGAAAAGTGTTGATAAAGAGTATTTGTCTCTCTGTGAAACTGCCTGGTTCATAATTATTTTAATATTATTCTTCAGTAGTCTCTTAATCCACTTAGCATAAGATAAGATGTTTTCAATTTTCAATGAACATTGAAAATGTATTTAGCAAGAATTTGCAAGTATATGTTTACAATACCGTTTACAGTCAAACATTTTGATGCACTGTAGGCTCAATTTTCCATAAATCAAAAATCTGTGTGGATCGTTTGTGTAGGACAGTCTGAAGATGCTCTGTAGCAAGTTTGGTGTCAATTGAGCAAAAATTGTGGGAGGAGATAGGTTTAATAAGTT
>JAJHUR010115648.1:0-10458 GCA_027495735.1 Lutjanus campechanus | reverse complement strand
CGTGGTCACCATTCACTGCCATTGTACTGGATGAGGCTGCTACCCTGTTTCTCCTAAAACTCCAGGATTGTTTGGTGAACTGAAGACCTTCACCCATCATCACATTGGCATAGTGGTGAGTACATACTGAGTGGGTTATCATGTAAAGTGGAGTATCGCTTTAAAAGAACATTATCTGAATGCGGGCCTGTTTGAAGAAGCAGGTATAAGACCCCTGAATATGGGGGATATTTTCAATCCAAGATTCCACAAGTGCTCCAGATGCTGCAGATTTACACCAAATGAGTCAATCCTTCAGAAAAATTAAATGCTTTACTATAAGCAGCTAGTGCTACATCTATTCTGATCGAGCATTGTCCTTAGCTTTGATCTGCGCTCCTGGGGACAAAATGAATGGCAGAGAATGGGTACCGAACGTGTCAGTGGATGAGTTTGATTTGCATGTGTCAGGGCTGTGAAGATGTGGTGTTCCTGTGTTGAGATCGCCCCGCTCTGATGACTCTAACTTTCTCTGGCTCAGCTTCAACATTATCCAAGACAGAGATTCGGTAAAATAAGGCAAATTTGGTTGTGCAGATATCTGTGTGTTGAACAAGAGTGAACAAGAAAGAAAAACAGTTTGTAACACTTCCAAATCCCTCCCATTTGTGTATGCTGTATAAAAATAATGTCCCTGCTTTCTGTTAATGTCCACATGTTAATGTAGATATGTCCGTTGCCTCCTTGTGATGATGGTGTGTATGCACAGATAAGAGGAGCTTCTTGTCCATCATCGCAATCTGATGATTCTTACATGCAGTCCATGGAGTTGTCCGGCATCAGGCCGAGAGGTGGCATCTTTCCTGGTAGACAGGACGGTGGGAGCATGCCGCTGATGTTGGGGGATGGGTCAACGTTCTCGCTGTCCTCCATCTTGTCTGCCAAGCCCTCCCAGTTGATATGGAAGCGGGTGACGCGGGGGTTGGAGGCCAAAATATTTCTTTGGAGCTGCGAGAAACAGAGCAACGTCAGTAAAAATGTCAGAATTGCCGTTTATGAAGAATGGTCCAAATGAAAGGTGTAGTGGTAGAGATGTCCAGTGCCCCATTGCATAAACACCGTTGAGTTTTTCCGTTTTGTAAAATCTTTTGTGAAAACAAAACAACAAATTGATTAATCAAAAAAATAACTGCCAGATAAATCAACTATAAAAATAATCGTTAGTTGCAGCCCTACTTCACTCAAATCTTTCCTTAACATGAATAGCAGAGGTGGGGGACTCGAGTCACATGACTTGACTCGAGTCGGACTCGAGTCACAAATTTGAGGACTTCAGACTTGCTTGACTGACACTGATGAAAGACTCGACTTGACTTTGACTTGGCATTCATGACTTGAGACTTGACTTAGACTTGACATAGATGACTTGGCTTTTCTTTCTTTCTTTCTTTTTCTTTTTTTGCGCTTATTGAGACGTTAGTTTTGTTTTTGATACGTTGCCCAGCAACGGTATGACGCGATGCGTACTGCGCAGCCTGGCAGGTGGGCGCTGCATGCCAGAGCGGCAGACATGAGCAGAGGAGAGGCAGCATGGAGGGAGCTCCGAAAATCATACATATCGTTGATGTAAAGGACGGGGGTAGAGTGCCCGGGTGTTTCAGATGTAGCGTCTTGAGTGAGCACAAAGCCTTTATTTTCAATGTGGACGCGCATTTTTCGCGCTCACAACCCAACACGACATCGTATCAGCACACATTTGGTGCGACACACTTTTTTTTCGTGCGCGTCTGCGATGCACAGCTCCACAACCTGCTTCTTCCTCAGGTGTTGTGTCTGTGTCTCCTACTGTTTCTCACGGAGCTCTGCCCTGTTTGAAAGGAGAAGGAAGGATGATATATTTTTTATTTAACTTTTTTAATTCATACACTGTTGTAATAAACTTTGATGCAATACTTCTTGTGCACAAAAACAGTTAGGAAAATAACAGGTGTAGTGGAATTAATGTTTTTGATGTTGAAAATAAAATTCAACCTTTTCATGACCACTATGTCTACTTACTGGTTTAAATTAGGAAACCGGTAGATCAGAATTTTGTGTGACACAACTTGCTTGACCTTAGCCATCTACTTGCTTGAGTAATAGCAATGACTTGACTTAACTTGCTTGATTCTCATCACAGTAACTTGGGACTTGCTTGAGACTTGAAGTTTAAGACTTGAGACTTGCTTATGACTTGCATGTGTGCGACTTACTCCCACCTCTGATGAATAGACACCATTTATTGTCAGTTGTTAGCTATTTCAGCTAACACAGGAAATATGAAAATATTACTGCGGTACTTGAGACAGAGTTATGTTAATGTATGGTGAGCAGGCTACAAAGTTGCTAGCACGAATGTCAAATCTGTACTCTTTAACAAGGCGCGCATCACCCTCTCCACTTCCCCCTTAGGGTCATGATGTCATATACCCACCCTGATGGAATCTATTTTTCTCAGACTACCCTTGCTCACTGCGGTTTGCTCAGACATGGTGTTTACTGCTTATTTTGCTCCTGATATGACTTGTAACACATGAACAATACCACGTGGACATGTTTAAAAGGTTAAAAATGTGATTTTCACTGAAGATGGTCTTTAAAATTTAAGGGACTGTTATGGGTTGCATAAGGGAATACTTAAGCAGCTAAAGGCTTTAATATTACAGGGGTTCTCCCTTCAACATCCAAAGAAAATCCCTATGGTCATTTTATGCATTTTATTTCCCCGAAGTCATCCTCTGATGAAAATTTAAGGAAACCATAAGTGAACTAGGTTTATTTTCATTAGACCCTCACTGCCTTGTTAATACCCACATTAGTCACAGAAGATATAATACAACTGTTTTTATAAGCCAAGTGACACCCCACGTCTAGTAGGAGTTTCCCTTTAATTGTCAGGATAAACTCCAAACTGGATCCCCATCAGGTGAATAAAAAACATAGTTTTTCCAGTTCCAGTACAGATCACACAGAGAGCCTCCTCTAGAAGTTATGCCCACTTTTCAGTTCACTTCTGTTTTTCTGACTTCCACTGATCAAAGTGAGTCCTCCTACACGGCTTCTTGTAATCAGGCTTTCTAAAAACCTGAAACACAACACTGAAGGTTTTATGTGTATTTTATAAGCTAAATAAGTATCATATTCTAAGATAGAAAACTACTTTGTTAGCATTCAACAACAGCGTACTGTTCAAAACTAGCTCAGAAGATGAACAGAAAACCTCAGTGTCATGTTTCAGCTTTGTTAGACTGAAAATGCTTGGTCAAGGCTTGTAAAATAAAAAACTGTTTCCACTGCCTTGAAAAAGTAAAATTTGAAACTGAAAATTCAAGTTTTGATCCTGAATTTTGAAAAATACATCAATGTATTCAAAATAAAAATAAGTGTACAAAAGAAATTTTCAGGTTAAATATAATTATGATTCACTCTGGTAATTCTTTTGAATAAATTATTTCTTTTAATTTTTCACTTTCATATATTTAGATATTTGAGATCCTATTTCTTTCAGTTGCACCTTTTTTCTTTTAAGATTCAGATCTTATTTTTTACAGTTTCAAATATTTTTGTCAGTTTCAGATGTTTTCTTTTCTGTTTCAGACTTTTGACCCTGATTTCTTGTCTATTTTAATTTCCACTGTTAGCCTAAGGCTGTTAATATGTCACTTTATTAAGTTTTAATATTCTTCAATACATGGGAAGTTTATCCAAATATCACCTTTTTTGAAATTTACTCCGACGTTACTCCGAGGAAGCAATTTTAACATGGCTGTTATTAGGAAGCCTAATTATTATGGATAAAGATGATAAAAAGCACATACCAGTGCCTGGACTGATACCGAATTTGGGAAAAAAAACAGTGCAAAAAGAGAGAGAGAAAAAAGAATGTAATAAGTCTAAATACCAGTTCATCTTATACTTCTGTCTTAAAGTTACCACTGCCTGTAACAGCACGTCTCCTCTTGCTCCTCTTGATGAAATTCTACAAAAAAAAATTTAATTATGACTTTTAAAAAAAAAAGAATTTCCCTTTTAAGTTAACAATAGATTCTGGCAAAGATAAAAGTTATTCACAAAGCATATTAGCCCTCAAGAGAGCTCCAAAGGTGAAAAACTGTTAGGAGTGGGGAAAAGGACTTATAAGAGGAGGGGAAAACAGCAGAAAGACAAAGAGGTGGAGAAATACTCTCCAAACGCTGAAAGACAGTGAGTTAATGAAACGCTCCACATTAGATCGCACAGGGTTTATGGTCAATCTCATTGGAGATGCATTCACATCTACCATGTAACGCCACAATACCAGAAATTAAGTAATCACACTCAAGCTGCAATAATTAATCGATTGTTAAATTAATCGCCAACTATTCTGAGAATCGATTAATCAGTTTGAGAAATCTTTTTAAGAAAAAAACTAAAAATTCTCTGATTTCAGCTTCTTACATTTAAATATTTTACTTTTGACAGAAAACTGAATATATTTGTGTTGTGATTACAACAAGTCATTTGAAGACATCATCTTAAGCTTTGGGAAACACCGATTAACATTTGTCTCCATTTTCTGACACTTTGAATCAAACAACTATTAATCGATAAATCAAGAAAATAATTGACAGATTAATCAACTATGAAAATAATTGTTAGCTCCAGCCCTAATGGAAAAGGTTGAGCACTATAGTTTGGTTCTAGAGCTTAAGTTAGATGGAGTCCAATTACAAGTTACCTCCTCCACTGTGATTGGTCAGCTGGTTAAAAAATGACAGTGACAAGTACAGCGTTTTACCCAAAGTTGAACATTTTTTAACTCTCCGCAGCCAGAAAGAAAACACCAAATGCTAAGGGCTGAGAAGACGCTCAGTGCCATGTCACGCTGCAGGCGTTTGTGGCAGGGTGTAAATACACAGTGTTCTCATTGAAAACGTTGAAATAATTTTGGCTGCAGAGAGAAAAAACCCCCCACTTTGGTTGAAACAAACCCTAAGTTTTCTAAGGGCTTTCTGAGAATACTGCAGTAATTTTTTGAAAAGACCCGAGATCCGTTTTGTGATTAACAGTACAGATTGTTGTGAGCAGGTCCCCCACACTTCCATTCATGACAGAAATCAAAGACTGTCGTCCTTGACTGTGTGTGTTACCTGAGTGTAGTCCGGTTTGAGAGGTGGGTTTTCCCGTAGTTCAGGGTCTGTGTACTCATTGTTGACATAGTAACCGATGCGGATGAACTCCTGTCCACGGTAGGTGCAGGTTATGAGGACTACAGTCACTCCTACAGCGTCGCTCTCTGGAATCAGGCCTGTGTTAGGAGCATCAGCCTGAGGGGGCAGACAGAAACACAAAAAGGAAGAAATCAGATCAAAGTATGGATGCACCTATACCACCTTTTTCCAGACCCAAATGTAAGTACAAGTACTTACATTTGGGTTCTGTATCATATTTTTTCCACCCAATAAAACTGAGAAATTCTCATCAAAAGCGCCTCAAATACAACCAGTACAGGCTTAACTAATGTAGGGGGACCAACCTGGGGATAGGTGAAATAAAAGAGATGAATCTGATTGGACTAAACCCTCCAACAAGTTTGTCTGAGCTTGAGACCGTTTGTCTGCAGTAACAGTTCAATTTTGTTTGTTTATTTAACATGGCTGACTACAGACCACCACTAGTCTACAATGATGCACAGTGTCGGCTGGTGCTTTTGACTGTCAAAGAGTTGACAGGTGGACTGTTTTGTGAAACCCCATATCGTATGCACCCCTCTACACAGCCCTATGCATCATGGCCGCCTCGTGTTTCCTGCATCCATTTGGAGCGACGTTTGTGCACTTCATCAGAAATGAATGCTATGCACACGCGGACAGAAACGTGCAGTTAAACAGCGAGTATATCTCTGGCCTTACTGGACAGCAACTGCGGCCTACAGGTGCACTCTGTGGGTTTGTTTCGGTTTTACTGTTAAGCAAGTTTATGGACTGTTGCCAAAGAGAGACGCAGGCCGAAGCTTAAGTTGGACAGTACTGTCCAGCATGTTGCTGTAGTCACTTTTGGATGGCGTTCAGTCAAGTCTCTTGCTGATAAACACCGCACAAACAGGAAAAAAGGGTGAGCGACAGCAAACTCCGTGAGCTCTGCGTCGTGTTGGTTCATTAGATGTTTTATCAAATTCCTTGCATTGAAGTGGCTACTTTTCGTGACATGGTATCAGGTGTGGTTGTATCAGAGTAGTTTTATGAGTACATGAGGAAATATCGGAGCGATACCTGATGCTGGTATCGGTGCATCCCTAGATCAAAGTAAACCACAGTAATCATGCCAGTAACAGAGCTCCATTCAAATGAAGAGTCAACCCAAGGAAATCAACAGCTACATATTTTTGATTTTTTTTTTTTGTCCTAGTATTTGATGGCCTCTTTGGCCTAGCTGTATTTTTGAAATAAGATGGGAGGTAACATGATGACAAGTGACTCACCTGAAACACAAACATGTGTCTGCCAGCCGGTACCGGGCCAACCAGAACGGAGTCCAGAACCTGGTCGTATTCCTCGCTCTCAGCTGAACCCACATAGATGATCTTCCACTCCAGATCTGACATCACACACAACAGTGAGACTTAAAGTTACTGTTCTGTTCACAAAGGATGAGTTACACACAGGTTATGATATTTATAAATAGGCTTTAGCTCCACTGGAGATATACAAGAACTGGTGCTGCATTAGGAGTCCGTATCAGCAGACACCCTGAGAATTCAGGTATCAGTAGAGAAGAGAGCTGCAACAATTAATCGATGGGTTGTTAACCATTAAATTGATGGGATGAACACAGCCTGGTGGTGTGTTCTTGCTGGATTTGGCTCCTAAAAACCTGGAGCTAAGCGACCTAACTGCAGTTGCCTTTCCAGGTGTGCATAAACTACAGTTTATATGAACTTCTTTTGGAAAAAAAAATAATCAAATCTTGCGTTCCCTGTTCAAATGCAAGTATGAAACCTTTTATTATACTTGGCTTTGTGAAATGTAAGCAATACAGGAACTTGACACTTGACACTTAATTTGTAATTCGTCTGTTATTTTAAGTGAAAATCATCATTCACATGCAGGAGCATTCACAGTTCACAAGCTCCTGCTTCCCTGTTGTCTCTCTCCGCGGTTCGCGGCAACTCGTTAGGCTTGTCTGTCAGTAACATGAGGTGATTAACCAATCAGCGTCTCGGAATAAACTCCGTAACCGGTCCCCTGACCAATCACTGCAGACGGGAGGCGGGACTTTGAGCACAAACGCGCCAGCGCCAATTTTCAACCACTTGTCAAATGAAACGTAGCTAACCAGCCCCAATGACAACTATTAGTAATATCATCGAACAAAACAGCGTGCTCCTCAAGTACTTACAATGCACCCCATCAACCTGCAAGTATAAGTATAAGTTACAAATTACCCAGAATGCGCCCAGAGGCAGCTAGTTTTCAATAGCTAACACATTAAACACACACACGTTAGCTGAAAACAATACCTACCTTCCGGCAAATCCTCCATGCATTCAAACGTGATTTCAAACTGAAACGGATTTCCAAACGGGCTCGGGTTGTCCAGCACAGCCACATTCAACACTTGTACCTTGGCCATAGCGGTTTCTTCTGAGGCAGCTCAAACTGGAAAACTAACCAGCTTTTTTCTTAGGTGAAGAAAGTTTAACACTCGTCACTTTGCTGTCGATGCTTTCCCGAGTTAGCTCTCACGCTTCAGCCCTGCCTGTCTTCAGAGATGTGAGTTAAAGTGTGATTCTTTTATTCTCCAACAACACCAACATGACTCCCGGCGGCGGCTGGGCTACAGGAACTACGTCACTTTCTTCTTCTTCTTCGTCTTCGTGGTTTAGCGGCAGGTTGCATTCGTGGTGCTACATTACTGCCATCTTCTGGAGGTAAATTAGTTAACTTCTACATTTTCCGAGGCTGATCCCAGTACTCCCCTCTCTCTCAGCTCAACCAACAAGCACAACCTCTACAAATTATGGTACCTGACATTGTTCATAAACACCGGTTGAGTGCTTCTCAATAATGTAATAATGTGTTGTGTAGGGTGACCATATTTTGATTTCCAAAAAAGAGGACAATCGGCGCGGCCTCGAGACACAAATTCAGACAGGCTTCTCGGAGGTCTTCAATGGTGCAAAATTAACTTCTGTAATAAAATAAAATGAAATCTGTAAAAACTTGTAACAAAATAATAGGTCTCTTAGACTCTTTTCAAATAAATAAATAAATAATATGATGGTGCGAGCACTACTAAACCTTTTAGCAATGTCACAGTCAGGAAATGCCTTTTTTTTTTTTTAGCAAGGTACTGGTGCAATCCATGGACCTGTAGCTGTTGTGGTGTTTCACAGTATGAAATGCCATTGCACCTTCTGCTGCATTTACAGCATCCAGGGGTGGAAGTAATTAATTACAAATACTCAAGTTACTGTAATTAAGTAGTTTTTTGGGGTACTTGTACTTTTATGAGTAGATTTTCAAGTCTGTACTTTTACTTTTACTTAAGTACTCATTAATCCATGTAATCTACTTAGTTACTTTTAAAATCATGGTTGAGTACTGAGTACAATTTTAATTAATATCCAAACCTTTCATCTGCATTTCTGTAGCCAATAAGGTGATCTGATCACAAACTGACCAATGAAAACCAGGATATATGGACGAAAAACTAAACAAAACAAAAAAAGGATGTCAATGATTGATCTTCAATTGATTTTGCGTTAAGAATTTAACCAGTTAGAAATGTACTTATGGATATTAAGTAAACTATATATTAAATATATAATTAAGTATATGATATAATCAGTAATCGTGGCAGTAACTGCACCTCATCTAACTTGATTTTGTCTGGCGGAGACATTTATTGAATAAGGAAATAAAATCTTATAAATGAGAAAACAAACAAAAAAACAATCAAAATGAGGGGAAAACACTTGTTTTGTGTCTTATCAATTATTTATGATTAGTTGTTAGCGTTTTAACTATTGGTAAAGTAAAATACACAAAGTTTGTAACCCTAGTCTGGAGAGGTCATGTTGACATCATCGGTTAAAAGTAACTAATACTCTGAGTACTTTTTTTGACGAATACTTTTTACTTTTACTTAAGTATTTTTCAAACACCAGTACTTTTACTTGTAATTGAGTAATATTTTAGCAATGTAACAGTACTTGTACTTGAGTACAGATTTTCAGTACTCTTTCCACCACTGACAGCCAGTGGCGTGTCCAGGACATTTTTACTGGGGTGGCCAAGGTGGGCCATAGAGCTAGTGTGGGGTGGCCATGGCATCGTAAACCTTAATGAATGGCAGGTGATCAAAATGTGTAATACAGATGTTCAATGCGTTGCATTGCCTTAACCAATGCACAATTGAATCATAATTAAATTTCAAAACATCCATTGTAATCTTCAGCAATTAATGAACGGTACCATGCTCACCACCACCACAAAAACTAACTCTGATATTACAATCTGAACAGCACTAACATGCAACTACCATCTATTCAATTTTCTATTCGACTGCCACCCATTACAGTCTCTGGGAAGCATGTTATGACTGAAAATTGAAAAGTGAAAAACTTTGTGCTGCTTCACAGCTCTCATTGGTCAAAATGCTGACCTGCAGGGTTCGAATTACACAGTGGCTTTCAGGGGATCTCTATTTTCCAGTGCGCACGGCTTCTAAAACATACCATGGAAGTGTGCGTCAGTGCAGCCAATTAAAGGATGACTCTGTAAATCACGTTATTGTTACTATTACAGATAGTTCATAGTGTCAATAACGTTTCATAGAGTCTAAATAACAAGAGGCTACTGTTTCAAAAATCAAAGAATGCGTTTATCAATCAGAGCAAAAACAAGAAATAAAACCACGTGCGTCAAATGAAGTTTCTATGGCGCATTGCAGGCTTCAGATTTAAAATTCAAAAAGCACACACTGTAAATACTAACATCCAGTTTAATTACAAATACTAAGTTGACCTAACTCAGTTTTAATCAAATAGTTATTAACACTCATTTTAAATAAGTTACTTGTACTTTGGGGTCGAAAAAGCTGTGAAACTCAGTGTACTTGAGTTAGGTTCACTTAAACAAACCAAGTACTTGGAAGTTATGCTTTTCTCAAATGTAACTAAGTACATTACTCTTACACTTAAGTAGGGGAGAATGGGGTAAGATGAGCCACTTTTTACTTATGTTGTCCTGGAGGTAAGGAAAAATGACACAGAAATAGAATGAAAACATATACCTTTATTTCAGAATGCCTCCTATCAAATGAAATTATTAGAATGGATCTCTGACAAAGCTGCCCAAAATAATGACTTCTCAAAAAAAGTGCTCCTGTGGCTCAACTTGCCCCAGGTTAGGGGTAAGTTGAACCAAGTCAGTGGGTAAGTTGAGCCATCTGGGGGTA
>JAJHUR010115647.1:1074-12272 GCA_027495735.1 Lutjanus campechanus | reverse complement strand
AGCTGGACGAGAACTCTGCTCACAGGACGCTGCCAGGGGTAAGTCAGTGTGATTGCATGACACTGGTGATGAGGATGCCATACAGATTCATGTCAAAAATCCCGAACTATCCCTTTAAGTAAAGTACATATACCTGAAAACTCTGCATAAGTAAAGTAGACCAAAGTGAAGTATTTGTCCTTAGTTGATTCCCACCTCTGATTATGGCACCATCAGCATCATAGACAGCTACAGACACTGTGGTCATCAACATCGTCATCATCATCACCATCATCATAATCATATTCAACAAAACAACCCTACACACTCTGCCAAGTGATCAGCCTTAGTACACAATTTAACTCTCCTCCTGGCCTGCAGTCAGAGAGGAAATGGCTGAGGGGATGAAGGAGTGGTTGTACCCGTTTCTCTTAACAGCGGGGAATCTTAGCCAGAAGCTCGCAGGCATAAATTGGAATGCTCTTAGTGTAGAGGTGCTGTCAGATTGAACCGTTTTAGCCTTCCTTCTTACCTGTTGATACATGTCATATAGCGTACTCTGATCACTTTCACTGTTTTACTTTTTGGGCGTTTTTGGCCTTGATGTTGAGGTTCCCAAACCAGCAGATTAAAGAAAAAAATGGAAACAAATGGAAACTCAGTATAAGAGCTATGAAAGTATGAGAGTATGAGAGACTTGTCAACATGAAATTGAGATCATTTCTGGAGGCAAGACAGACGTTTTTGTGCAGCACCCCAGAGAAGCAATTAAAGTTCAGCTTATTATCAACTAAAATCTTGAGATATAGGTCCACCGCCTATCACTTGATGGTAGTGCACCGAGAGGTAGCGGGTTGATGCCTAAAATCGATACTCATGTCCTTCATTTCTGACACATCGTGCCCTTCGTTTTTGACAATCATATAACTTTGTTGTCACACCAATGTACAAATTCATCAGCATGAGGACTGTGGCTGTTGTCATTGGCATGGAGGAGACCAGCCATCCATGTACAGAATATAGAGGGGTGGAGAAAGGACACAGCCTTGTGGGAGACCCTGTGGATGATGTCATTTCCTCCAACATCCACATCCATTCACCCTCACTCTCCGTGTTGTTTTTGTTTAGAAATCAAGGATCCAGCCCACAAGATTAAAATCTAAACCAAAATTTCTTGATGACCTTGTCTGCCTCCAGTTTGTCTTATTGTGTAACTTTGGTGTTTTAACACTTTACTAAACCTTTAACTAATTTCTACAGTTATTCTAAAATATATGTTCTATAACCTGTAATTCTTCCTTCATCACTGGGTGCAGGAAGAACAACGGATTTTGCAGCAGGATAACTCAGCTTTCTTGGTAAATACAGCAGCAATGAGGAATTTATTGCTTAATTTGCCATCTACACTGATGGGACATCCACGTGAAAAGTGCTAAATTTTCCTTTTGATTTGATAATTTCCAATTAGCCTTACCTCCTGTGATGTGAACATGACCAGTCGTGGAGCAGCAGAGAGGCCGACCTCTTTAACGTCAGGGCAGTGATGGTACCTGGCTAAGTTCACAGCGTACATGTTGGACATGGAGCCACCTGGAGGAGAAACAGCACACAGGTGTTATGTGTTACTGTGAAAGAAAGGTGCATTGATGCTCAGGACCCTGAACACATCGTCACATTCTAAGCTGGATGAAATAATTAGTGATAAATAAATAGGAAAGATAAATGTAACGTAAGCTGTCACAGCAGCAGAGGAGTGATTGTACCTGCATTAAAGATTCCGTCTCCTCCTTCCTCCCAACCGATCATCTCCATCATCTTCCTCAGCACAGCATCCTCCATCAGTGTAAAGACTGGAGACACCTCATATGTGTACCTGAGGAGCACCAGATGTTCACAGAATTACTAAATTTGCAAGGCTTTTAACTTTGTTTTAACATATTTACAAGTACAACTCATTATTATCCGTTATTACAATGTATTGTGTGACTCACAGACTGGGTTTGAGGGCCTCCACGATGAAGCTTGCCACCATGGAATAGGGCTCCATCCCCGCATACAGCTGGTTGAAGAAACGAGGATGAGCTGCAGAGATGATAGAGGATAGACTCAGAACAGTTCATCAGACAAACTTCGCTTCTAGACGCTGCAGTCCAACATATTTTAATATTTATACTATCCTAACTTTTACAATAGATGCAATATTAAATCTTTTTCTACAAGAAGTTGAGATAAGTGTGACTCATTGTTTGTATCTGAGGGTGAGAGGTGATTTGGAAAAAACAATGGCTGTCTGAGCCCTTAGCTTGCACAAAACATGACTAAAGTTGTGTTATCTAACATCTGACAGCCCACAGCAGACCTTCATATTTTTTACCAGCTGTGACAGTGTGGCTGGTACTGTTTTCACCTAGTGATTATATGTGCGTGTGTGTTATGGCAAAACGTAAACCTGGAGACATCTACTGTATACAGGAACTACCACAGAGGCAGTTTTCAGTACTTTGTCAGATCTATATGTCCGTCTGTCTGTCTGTGGATGGATTTTGTCAATGTAAGAAGCAAGATGCAGTCATAAAATTTTATAGATGTGTAGCTAAGATCAAAATGAAGGCTGAGTTTATAGATGGGTGTGGTCCATGCATTGAGCATTTTGGCAGGTGTTTGCATGATTCCTCAAGTCCACAGTTCAATTTGACTTTTGATTTTAAGGTCATGATTCAATTTGATTGTTTGATTTTGACATATATTTGTTTTAGCACTGACGGCTATGCCCTTGTTAGACTTTCAGGTCTTGATTTGTACAGATCAACAGATCATTGGTTTTATGCCCTGACAACTATTTACATTTTTCATTTTTCTAAGATGCAGTCACAAAACTTTACAAGTGTGTAATTGAGATCACAATGAAAGCTGAGTTCAAGATGCATGTGGACCAACCCATTGGTACTGAGTGCTCACTCATGGATAAGAACAACAGTATGTTGAGAGGCACAGCGACTGGTCTGATCCCATCACAAGATCATATGAATCATATGAATTGTTCATTTGCCAGTGTGGAGTTATTGGTGCATGAGGGTGAAGGCCAGTGGTTAGCAGAGATAGATGGCTTAACAACCTGCTACATTCAACAGTTTTGCAAAGGAAACATTTCTCGAGTTTGACTCCCTGAACTGAGTCTGATCTTAATTCGTGGAAGACTTACTGGTCTTGACGCTGTATTTGATGGCATCTCTGCAGCGCTGCAGGATCTCAGACTCAGACTCTCCTCCGTCTCTCAGCTCAAGGTCCAACAACTCCTTCAGCTGCTCGGGGGAACGCCACTCACAGACCTGGTCAGCATGGACAAAACTTCTCACTGTCAAGGTCAGCAGTCCTGATGATCCTCTAAAGCCTAGAGGTATGTTGATACTGTGGACTGCAGACTCTTTACAAATTGCTCTTCAAGAGGTCTTTACTTATACCAGATCACTGTTGTTAAGATCTTAACCCTTTTACAGAGCTACATAGATACATATGTAATTGCACCTTTACCTTTTCTCTGACATCAGTGGCCTTTTTCACAGCATCTTCCATAATGATCGCCATGGATTGGTGGATGAAGTTCTCTGCTGCAAGTACGTCCAGAGCGGGGGCGTTCAGGACAACATCGTCTATGACTGGATGTCCACCACTTGCCTGGGGGCTCTGGCTTTCATTGGTGTTCTCTGTTGTATAAGGAAAAACATCTATCTGAGTTCTGACATTAATGAATGAATATGAAAACTGTGTCTAGGTAAATAGCATATAAAATAATCCCAGCATGATTCAGCCTGCTTTGTAAGCTAAAGATAAAAGCAACATTGTGCCCCAGGCTGGCAGAGAGGTTCGACCTCTGAGCCTGGAATACTTGATATTGGTGTATTTGTTACTGCAATACTCAATAGCCGATACATCTCCTGATATTTTCCACTTTTTCATACATACTCAGTTCCCCAAGATCTTCATTTTCATCAACTATCTTTCTGGTGTATTTACAAACAGTAACTGATAAATCCTGTTTGTTCTACTTTTAATCCAAAAATTAAACACTCAAAGGTGCAGAACCTGTTGTGTTAGCAGGACAAAAAAGAACAACAAAAGCCCTCCAACAGGCACGGGGGGGTTGGATGTTTTCCTTCCGAAAACATCCCAAAAACAAAACAAGTGTTGCTACTGAGTTGTTTCAAGTGTATTGCAGAGAGCTTAACACCATGCAATTTATCAACAACTAGTTTCGCCTAAGTTTTAGCAAACTAGAGTCGCATGAAAGTTTCACAGTGTAGAGCCAGCCCAACTGGAAAGAGCAGCCTTGTCTCATTAAACCCATTCAAATCCCAACTTGTCCCATAAAGATGATTCGTTACCGCCCCTTGGAGTCTGACACTAAAGCACAAGTTACCTTTCTGAGGCTGCATCTGACGTGTCCAGAAATCTGTGAAACACTCACAGTTTTGGTAGGTTCAGGTACAAAAACTACTTGAGTAGGTTTCGGATAAAACCATGTTTGAGGTTACAATAACTACGTTGTTATGTCGGTCACATGACATCACTGAAGTGACTCGCGAGACATAAGTCAACGTTATGTTCCTTACAACTTTTAATCATCTTGGTTGAATCCCCAGTTTCCTGGGTAAAGAGCCATACATCCACTTCTCCTCTTCTATGTGGACCCTCGTCTTCTTTATACTACATCAACAGGTTGATCTGTTTTCCTTAAGAAAGAATGCAACTATTTTTCTCTACCATGATGAGAGGGTTGCCCTACTGCATAAAAGTTGTCCTGTTCCCACACCTATCAGCTCTGAGTCACCTGTGCTGTAGCTGTCCAAAACGATCCCTGTTTTTTTAAACTTTAAGTGTACCTGTTGGTCCACTTCTGTTAAGTTGTCTTTTCTTTCTGGCTGATGTAACAGCTTCATTGCCTTTGGGTGTTTAATCTTCTGATTAAAGGTGTAATAAGTAGGATTTGTCAGTTTCTGTTTGTATGCACACCAGAAAATTTGTTGGTTGCAGAGTCTCATTCCAAGGATGTCAAGTAGAGACATTTTGGGTTGGTAAAACATCCCAAGCAGGGTGGGGTTTGCCTTTAGGTCTGTAATACCTCTCCACCTCAGTTTTGCACACTAATTTCTCAACTAGATAGATAATCATACTTCTAGGTGCATGTCCTATTTATACGGTGTTTTTTCTTTACATAAGAGGAGGCAGTAAGTCAAACTGTAAGCATTAAGCTCACATGTCAACCCTCTTTACACTGCTCACACATCTCATTAATTGATGCGCTTGGGACATTTTACTAACCCAGATCATTGGTATTTGTTGTCCTGATGCATTTATGAACAGCTCATACAAATCCTAATGACTCTACCTTTAAGTCACAAATTTGAGGCCTTGAGACTTGCTTGACTAACACTGATTAAAGACTCGACTTGACTTTGACTTGCTATTCATGATGCATTTGCATTTTTCCCAAATATTAATAGAAGTAAGTTGCCTGTTTTTTTGGAAACACGACTTGACGACTTGATCTAGTGGACAAACCTGGCCAGCAGGGCCCCGCACATGAGGGCCCTGTATACTCAGTCCCCCTTTTCGCCCTAGTCCCACGCCCTTGACTGTCATAATTGTTCCTGCCATCTTTCAATTAATTTCCAGCCAGCCATAACATGCGTCCCTATACCTGAGCCACATTCGCTGATGTAAAGCAAAGTGTAAATTATTATATTGAGCTCACACCAGCTCAGTATAACAATGATAACAATAATAGTATTAATAATATAAAAATATTTAAAAGAACGTTCAAGTATGAATAAAAGATACGGAAAGTTAAATTAATGAAACAATAAAATAAATAAAGACATACACAGCAAGGAATCAAGTAAAAGCATGTTGTAAAAAGTGTTTTTAAAGGATATTTAAAAGAGGACAAAATGATGAACCAGGAACCATTTTAGGGGTCATGTGAGTAAAGGCTTTAAACCCAGACAGCTCACCTTTAAAATGTTTAAATAGTTAGAGTCTGGCGTCTACAGGCTCTGACCCCATCACTTCCCACGGATTATGTTTGCAGAGAGATACTGAGGAGTGATGAGCAAACATCTTAACCCCCCTCCTGCAGCCTGCAGGCAGAAGCTGGGGTGGTGCCGGGGCTGAAAGAACAGGCAGCGGTACTGATGCAGGGCAGCAGTGGCATTGACAGGCAAAAGGAGAGATAGGGAAAACTTTGCAGCTTAAGAGGACAGTTCATCCATAAATCAAAAATAAATCTTTTGCCGCTGGCCTTTAGTGCTATTTATTCTGTTTTGGTGTGAATTGCCTAGTTTTGGAGATATCAGCCATAGAGATGTCTGCCTACTCTCCAATGGAATGTAGGAACTACTTTCTTTCTGAAGTAGAATCAACTGAAACTACTTCAGAATCTACCAGAACTACTTTCTTTGTAATAAGAAGAAAGTAGTTCCTACATGAAACGTCTCACAACAAAGTCTGTGAATTAGCTTGAGTGACTGGGTCGTGGTTTTGAATTTTTAAAATGCTTATCTTTTGGGGGCTTTGAACACCACAGAACTGGTGTCATCTATATTGAGAGGGTAAACATCTCTCCAAAACACTGTAACTCACACCCAAAAAATTTTTTGACTGATAAACAGCGCTACAGGCCAGGGGGAAAATATGTATTTCTGATTTTGGGGTCCCTTTAAACAGATCACCAAATGAGGGTGTGATTGCAGTGAGGCCTGTCACATGTGTACAGCAGCACAGCTCATGTTAACTACCTGAAGTAGCAGGCATGGCTACATTTCAGTCTGACAGCTGATGTTTTAAATGCTTGTTATGGCAGCAGAATGTAGTTTGGCCACATTCAGACAGGGTATGCGGTGGTGTGGGGGTCGGGGTGTGTATATTTGTGTTGAGAACATGAACGCTGTGCTGCAAAAATGAAGAAGTTGAGAAAAGTCAAAATTTCAAGGCAACTTACTGCAATAGATTAAATGAGTTTTGAGCCTAACTCATACTCTTGTGTTTTGAAAAAGTTTTACCAACTACTAATTTTTTGTTTAGATAATTCACTTTTCTTCATCAGATAAACTTGAACCTTTGAGTTCATGAAACTTTAAAATTAAAAAACTCAAAACTTACTGAGTCAACTCATTGAAGTGAAAGAATGATTAATATTTGAATATTTTCAATTAAAACCATTTAATTTTCAAGTGCTCAAATTATGACAAATAAGGTTTATAGCTCACAGTGACCAATTTCTGAAATACAATTTACTTGAGTCTGAGTTACGCTCAAAAGTCTCTCCCTATTCAGTCTGTACCTTGATCCTGCATAGCTGCGTGCTCTCTCTCTCTTTCTCTGTTTCTCTGTGGTGTCACTAGTTTGCAGCAAAAACTGCTGCCAGATCCAGATGTTGAAGCTTGGTACACAAAATAAACCAAGTGAGGACAAAACTGTAGCACATCATCATGAACTCTACCAGGGTAATACCTGTTTTCAGTCAGACTGTCTGAGTGTGTCTGGATTGTGTTTCCCCAAAAGTTTCTCTTTCTCTGCCACATACTGCTTTTTCTTTCTTTATTTTTTTTTTTGGCATCCCCCACGGCCCCCACTATGGCAGCCTAAAGGGACTCCCCCCATCCAAAATGAATGAGAAGACCAGCATTTTCACCAGAAAGCCTGATTCTGTCTGACTGTGGCCTCAGCCCCTGTCTGGACCGCAAGTGAATCAAACTAAAGACTATTTTTCACTCGCACATCTCACGCAGCAAAAACACCTTCATTTTTTTTCAGCGCAGCTGTCTGCACACGTCCATGCGTCTCGCATTCCAGCTGTGTCTGTAAACATGCTGACAGGTGTAAATATGAGCAGAACCGTTTATTTAGACTCCAAGTCTTTTGTTTTTTCAACAATACGCCCATAAACATGAGGCTGGTACCCAGTAAAAAGGCACTACATATATATTCTATCCACATTGTGGGAGCAGAGTGTGCTCCACACCTTTATATTCTCCAGTTTAATCCCACAGATTCTACCCTCACTTCACCCATCAGCCAGACTTTTTCTGCAGTGGTTTTGTGGGCAAATTGTACATTTACTGCCACTAGACAACTTTACTTCCAAGCTTTAATCCCCCTGCTTTGATCGCCATCTCCTGTCTGCTCTGAGTGCAGCCCCCAGCACTCTCTTTTTTCCCTCTTCTTTTTTTCTAATCTACACCCACTGTACCCACAAACACAGACTGCAGTGCATATGCATCGTGTCAATGGACAATACATCAGAAATATTCACACATATTGAAGGAAAACTGCACACAGCACAGAAGGTTTGGCTGCTCATTTGCTGCCGCGTGCTTTGAAAAGCACAGATTATACAGAGCCTATATAGACAGATGGTCTAGACAAGGGGTGAGAGTTTGCATCTAGGCTGTGACTTCAACAATCCTTGCAGATTACATTTACATAGAGATATTGGGGAATGATGATCACATATTTTAAACCCTCCAAAACTGCATGAATGCAGAGCTGGACACTCCTGATGTGAGGATCTATAGGTGGGCGTAGGCACCAGCTGCCAAGTGCCCATTCCCCATGGGAATGTTCTGTCCAGTGGGCACATTACTGCAAGCACATGAACAGATATGCTGAGATGGATGAATACTTTAAACTTAGCAACCACCTGATGTGCATCAGAATTTTTGGCATCAAAGCAGATACAAATTTTTATTGATGATGAAGGGGTGCAAAAGCTCGTGAGCTTCTGTCCGGTTAAGTTCTCCTTTTTGTGGAGCCAAAAAGTGCCGAAAGGCAGAGGATGACCAGCGGCTGGTAGGTAAGCAGATAAAGAGCTGCAATGCCAATTCTTAGCAAGTGAGGGGAATAGCGTTTGGGGGTAGGCCACAGCTCAGGCAGAGATCACGTTGCTTGTCTAGTCATGGGTTTGGGACCATAAAAGATGAACGGGTGCAGGCCGATGGGAAGGGAAGCAATGATGCAACAATGTGATCATTGAAGAGGGATTCATTCTAAGAGCGAGCATTAGCAGACTGAGCCTGGGTTTCGGGAACAAAGCCAACTCCTTTCCCTGAAGACCGAGATTTACTCTCCAAATCTAAGGTGGCAAGAGACATGTCGTGACCAACAGAGGCAGAAGGTAAGATGACAACTGCATGAGCAAATATTGCAGTGGAAGTCATGGATACTTCTTCTGTCCAAAGTAGCTCATAAATTTTCAGAAAAGTCAGTTCCATGATTACCTCAGGATAGTTGAAAATCTGTCTTAATCAATCACTGATTTAATGCACCAAGATTATTCGTTTTATTGAGGGATATTTTTACATACTTGTACATCTGATTTTTCATCCTCGAGTCAAAGGGGAGGTGGGCTTCAGACCAGGGTCGTTTCCAGACTTTTTTGACAGGGGTGGCCCAAGTGGGGCACTAACTTATTCTAGAGTGACAAGCAGTATGTGCAACAGAGAAACAGGCAGCCGGTTTTAAATACAAGCGTGTCTGGAAAAAGTGGACTTTACTTTTCTCTCATTTCTTCACTTCGTGAAACGAGCCAAAACCGAAAAAGAAGCAGCATCTGGCTGCATTTTAATGATGTTGGAGACTGCAAAGCTGAGTGCAGAATTTGTAAAATGAAAATATCCATCAGAGCAACACAGGGTCAACAACAAATCTGAATAAAATATTAAAAAGTAACTGTGTTTTTGTTTTGTTTTTTGTTGTTTTTTTGCAACTAAAAAAAAGAATAAAAGAATAAAAATAAGGCTTTTATGAAAACACTGAATAAAAATTGCTTACCATCACACAAACCATTCATAATTGCTAAATTAGGCTAAAATAGAAGGCTCTGGGGCGGACGTTTAGCTCAGTTGGTAGAGCATCCGACCCATGTGTGGAGGCTGTTAGTCCTCTGCAGCGGCCGCTGGTTCGACTCCCGCCTGCGGCCCTTTGCTGCGTGTCATCCCCTCTCTCTCTGCCCCATTTCCTGTCAACTCTCTAGCTGTCCCCTCAATAAAGGCAAAAAATGGCCAAAAAATAACTTAAAAGAAAAACAAAATAGAAGGCTCTGAGTGATACTAAATGAAGAGCCATTTGGGAGCCGTAAGAGCCGGCTCTTCTAAGGGAACTGAGGGACTTCCCATCACTATAAAGTACCCTTCCTCATATCTACTTTAAGTACTAACATCACAACATCTTACAGTTTTTTATTCCTCTTCAAAACTGGTATTTCAATGCTAATTGGTTCTTTAATCACAGTGTAACAGAGTGACACCACACAAATATAATATAAAGCTCCCATACTTTATTCTTAAATTCTTCCTAAATTCATCCTTCACAGTCTATCATCAAAAATACTTTTATTTTTATGATTTGTTATGAAAATTAGTATTATGAACATTAAAAGTAGGCTACATACAAAAGAAAAATACTTAAAAATGAAAGCTGCAAGCAGCGTTGAACGGGCCCTCACACCCCTGTGCGACTCGGGCTGCTTGCGGCCGCGGCCTCGTGGCCAGATTCGTACCAGTCAAAGAAGCTCTGAATTTTTACGGCCTTCAGACATCATAGAAGAAATGTGATGTCAATTCCTGTCTCCACTAGGTCGCACAATGAGTCTGACTCCTGAGTGTCATGTAGATGCATTCAGGTCGGGACCTTTATCATCAGTGTTGGGGCTAGTTACTCAAAAAAGTAATATATTACATATTACATATTACTCTCAAAAATAGTAATGCCTTACTTTACTTTATTACTCCCTGGAGAAAGTAACTAGTTATATTACTAGTTACAGACCCGGCTGCAGAAATAAATTAAAGGGGGGGCATTACATTTTTTCAGGGGGGCACACTTTTTCAAACTACTTCAGGCTGAACAATGGCTCTGTGACCACCTCTACAGACTGGAACTGTTTCAAAATCTATATGAGAAATAAGGTTGAAATCAGTATCATTTACTGCTGTCAAACGATTAGACAATTTTAATCAGATTAATCACAGGGTTGCTGTGGATTAATTTTGATTAATCAGGATTAAATAATCTATATTAATCACGTTTCATTTCGTATGAGCAAATAGACTCAAGAAAGAAGGGAATATATGCACTTAATGTGTTTATTAAACACCTTTAAAGGTTCATGTTAACAAAAAACTTGTCTCTTTTTTGAAACAAACATTTATCCACATTAATGT
>JAJHUR010115643.1:1393-38282 GCA_027495735.1 Lutjanus campechanus | reverse complement strand
GTGTGGATTTACTGCCACATGTAAGAATGCTCACGATTGCCCCAAATTCATTGTCTGTTTTGAAATTCTCTCAAATGAGTGTTTGAGCTCTCAATCTAAACTTCATTGTGACTTGAAACGAAAAGCACCCTACAGATGCTGAAAAAAACTGTCAACTTTGGGTTTTCAAAGAAGAATTTGACAATGTAAATGACAGCTATCAGGGTACAAAACCAATGATCTATTGATCCTAACAAATCAAGATTCAAAAGTCTAACAATAGCATAGCCGCCAGTGCTAAAAAAATGTTGAAATCGAAAAATCAAACTGAATCGTGATGTTAAAATTGAAAGTCAAATCAAATTGTGGATTTGGAGAATCATGACCCCCCCTGCCAATTACACCTTTAAGTTATTTATCAGGTAACAACAACACACATCTGTTCACAGCTTGTTCACAGCTTCTAAAGATTTTCTGCTTTTCTATGTTGTATAAAAATTGCATACTTTGGCTTTGAAGGTGCCCCCTCAGGCTCTGGTTATATGTGATGTCATTATTTGTCATTACTTTTTTCTTTATAGATTAATAATCAAAGAGAAAATCAACAGGTTAATTAATATTCTCTAAAACAGGGATATGTTCGCACATACTTTCAAGTTAAAAGAATTGGATGATGTGGCATATTTTCTCTTCAGAGGCTTTTTCCATGAAGTCATAGATCATCGAGACTGCACCACTGGGGTATTAACTAAAAGGGCCGTGCAGAACAACTGACTGACGCTTGATTATTTTTATTTTTCTGTGCTAAGCACATCTCAACCATGTCAGCTATTGGATGGGAGAAATGGTGGTTTTGGGGCTGAAGGGTGAGAAGGAGTCACACCAAGCATTGCAAAATCCATAAAAACAAGGAAGTAGTCATAGTCATATTTTGCAATTGATCTAAGTCGCTTGCAAAAGACAGCTTGCTGTCTTTTGCCAAAGAATGGAAGATTTACACATTTTTTCCAGTCCACAAAGTGAAAACATTACAATATGACCAAGATGTAGGTTTTACCAGATCTTATAAAATGTGTCTCTACAAAGTGAAGACTACAATGTCCCTCTGTTATAACATATTACTCAGATCTGTGGTTTTGACAAAAGGCATAATGATACTCAGTGATCATTCTTTGTCTGAATCTGCTCGTCACCGTCTGTTTATCTTTTATCATGTGAGATACACGCGACAGATTTGCCTACACTCCATCGCAGTCATATTTCAACCTTCTTCAGATGATGTGCAGTTTCTCAAGAACAGATTTTAAACCTGTTTAAAATGCGTGGAGTTCAGTGTGCGGGATGCTGTAAATGGATAGATGTGCGTGAGAATGAACTGGCTCGCAGAGGCGGCGTATGTGTCACCGACTGCAGCAGAGTGAGTCTGCTGAGATGAAGAGCAGTGGTGTGATGATGAAACACTGAATGAAGCTACTACAAGCAGACGTTAATGAGATATCGATCCACAGATTGACAGTGAACAGCGTTCTGCTCTCGTGCTCTACTTCACATTCTTGGATGGAGCACAATTTAGTTGAATGTCTGACCACAATCTGATGGTAATTTCTGTTAGTTTAATGATAATTAACACTCTAATTAAAGTAATGTGAATTGGGCAAGAAAATATGGATTTTCTCGTTGACTAACAACCCTGCACTTGGAAAAAGATTTAGCTTGGAATTTCATGCTTTTAAAAGTGCTCCTTTTTCAGGAATTTAGTTTAATTGTATAATATGAAGACCGAGGCTACAACTAATGATTCTTTCATTAATAAATCTTTTAGTGGTTCCTCCGCAGCCTCTTTTGTGTATGACCCCTTAAGACAAAGTAATGTTTGTGACCCCTTGTCACAAGGTGCATGTTAATATGTTTTAGAGGCCTAAAGTGGCGAAACAATACCATTACCTCACAAACATGGGGTGAAACAATATCTGTGTTTGTTGAGCTTAAAAAACTCAGGTCTAATATGCAGGTTATATAAAGAGTGACATCACAAAGGCAAGTTGATTTATAATATTTTTATCAAAAAGTAGGCTACATTTGCTTACAAGTTTTATTTAAAATAAAATAAGTCCCATCAGTAGACTCGTGTGCATAATGCTGCATATTCTCAGATAAAATAAAAGAGAATAAAGAATTTGCTGGCTGGCTCATAAAATTTTTATGGCATGTTGCTGCCAAATTGAAATCAAATAATTTCTATTGTGTTTTGTGTTTTCTCATTTCCTCTCCTGATAATCATCTCATGGCCCCTTGGTTCATCTGGCGAAACTCTCATAAGGGTTCAGACCCCAAGGTTGGGAACCACTGGTTTAGTCTCTGTCTCTGGCGTAGTGAAAATTCCCATCACATTTTCACACAGCCCAAGGTGTCACCTTCAAATTGTTGCTATCTTATCTGTTTGCCATGAAGACAAGGAGCAAATCCTCTCATTTAAGAATCTGTAATCAATGAATGTTCAGCATTTTGTTAGATAAATGACTGCATGATAAACGCAAAGTAAACATCTGTGTCTTTGCATAATCCAAGTTCTTGTCTCTCTGCAGGTCAACACTATATCCTGGAACGACACGGGTGAATACATCCTGTCAGGGTCAGACGATACCTTTTTGGTCATCAGCAACCCGTACAACAAAAAGGTAAGCTGTAGATAATAAAGTGACAGTTATCCACTCAGAGTATCTGACTTTACTAATGGTTAAAAAGGCAGGTGAAGATGAATTTATATTTGTCATTTAATCACTTGTAGCTTAGTGTTTTAAGACATTAGTTTAACTTGAAGAAAAATCGATTCATCAAAACCTGTCAGCTATAAGATTAGTTTAGTTCTGTGGTGTATTTTATTATTTTTTATTTTATATTATTTTTATGTGATGTGCTTACTTTGTTTCCTCAAAATAAAGTCACAACAAAGGCAGGTAAAAAAGTGAAAGAACCTTCTCATGTTATGATCTTTTTAGTGATGCTCTGATGAATATTTCATGTCAAAACATTTTTCAGACCAATAAAAATATCTCCTTCTTCAATTTTTTAAGGAAACAAAACTAATTGCAGAACCCTCAACTAGATTTCCTCTTTTGAAACGGTTATGTGTCTTTCAATATGTGTTACGGTGTCATGTGGTTAAAGGGATAGTTCTGACTTTTTGAAATGGGGACATGTGAGGTTCTTTTCCAAATTCAGTATATTACTTACAGCACATCGGTACTCCTGCTGCTTCTCTGAACTGGGGGTGTGCCAGCCACCATCTACTGTAGGTAATACACTGACTATTCTGACTACAAGTACCTCATACATCCCCATTTCAAATAATCTGAACTTTCCCTTTAAAGCCGGAGTAAGGATCTGGGAGGATGGTTTGCTGTTGAGATCTCAGCCATCACGGATTTTCTGAATTTCTTCCTCAGGTCAAGAAGTCTATACGTTCAGGTCATCGGGCAAACATCTTCAGTGCAAAGTTCATGCCCCACACTAACGGTCAGGAGATCGTCTCCTGCTCCGGAGACGGCATCATCTACTACACCCACACCGAGAAGAGTCCTGAGTACAACAGACAGTGTCAGTTCACCTGCCATTATGGAACAGCTTATGAGGTACTAAACAAGACAAATGTTTCACGGAGCGTACACATCTTTCTCGCACAGTTTCTGCCTCCTAAGCTCACTTTCTTGTTTGTTTTATCAGATTATGACAGTACCAAATGACCCCTACACGTTTCTGTCATGTGGGGAGGACGGCACAGTGCGATGGTTTGACCTTCGCATGAAGACCAGCTGCACTAAAGAAGACTGCAAAGATGTACGGTGACAGCCGTCATATTGATTTTTATTGATATTGATTGATCATGCATTGACACAAAGGGTGGAGGTCTCCTTATCACAAATTAGGATTGCAAATTTTTTGCATTTTCCTTACCCGATAAAACGTCAACAGTCAATAATTTATTAATCCTTAACATTAATAACATATGAAACATTTCTTTTTCTCAGTTTAGGCCTTATTTAAACTGTTCTAGGGGCACATTAGTTATGTAAAACAATAATTCATGAAGCACCAACAATTTAAATTAATGTGATAATAACACAATAAGGCTCTGACTCAAAACGGCTGCTCTTGTTGACCTGTTCTTATTTAATAAATGGCGATGCTAAACAATCAGAGGAGAAAACCTGTGAACTCTAGAGAAATGGTACACAAAAAAACTGGTTGGTTAATAAGTGTTGGTTGAATTCTTAATGTTGAATGGTCTGGTAGTTTAGTTGGTCGAGTGTTCGCTCCATGTGCTGAGGCTGTGAGCCCTCTGCGGCTGCCGTGGATTTAACTCCCACCTACGGCCCTTAGCTGTGTGTCATTCCTTCACTCTCTCCACCTTCTGAATGGTGATTAATGATGATAATAATTAACATACTTATCACACCTATATTTTTGTTGTAGAAAAAGTGACACATTATGTTTCTTTCCAGTTTACTGGTCTGGTTCTTTGAGTAGTTAAGTACCTCTCTCTCTCTCTCTCTCTTTGTCTCTCTCTCTCTCTCTTCCCTGTAGATTGTGTTGCATCTTCTCATATTTCTTGCTTGAGATCAGTACTTGTGACCTTAAAACTATCAGAGTAGTTTTACCAGACTATGTTACCTCCTTCTCTTAATTAATAAACTGTCATTGTTATGATTAGATTAAAAATCCACCGAAGATAATTTTTCTGAATTGCTCAGCTGGACCAAACTGCTGGAGCAAAACTGATTGATTCTTAAAATGTGGCCCCTGTCAGTGACTGTGGGCTTCAAGACAGGCAGAAATTACTTTATGATCTGGCTTTTTAAACCTCACCTAATTGTGTTTGCCTTTGATTTCAGGACATCCTGATAAACTGTCGAAGGGCAGCGACCTCTATATCCATCTCTCCCCTGGTTCCATACTACCTGGCTGTGGGCTGCTCCGACAGCTCGGTGCGAATCTACGACAGACGCATGCTGGGCACCAGAGCGACAGGTAAACTGTCCCACACGCTCACATCTTTCACTCAGTGTCCTCTGTCTTTATATTAGTGCAGTAGATTCACATCGACTTTAAGACATTCAGGAGTTAAATTCATAGCATCAAATATTGAAAACAAGAAGAGAAACAGGCTAAAGTCACTACAGATATTCTTGATAAGTTAAGATCCTTTATTAGTCCCACAGTGAATGTTTATATTGCACAGCCAGTATACATTAATACTGCAGTCACTGTCAGTGTTGGTGTGTGTGGTCTACTGGGAGCAGTGCTGGTTGTACAGTCTGACAGCACCAGGAAGGAAGGACCCACTGTAACGCTCCTTCACACACGTAGGGTGAAGCAGCCTGTTGCTGAAGGAGCTCTCCGGTGCTGTTATAGTGTCCCGCAGGGGGTGGGGGTCATTGTCCATCATGAATGACAGCTTTCCCATCATCCTCCTTTCTCCCATCGTCTATCTGCTGTCAAGATGCTGCTGCCTCAGCAGACCTCTCCTTAAAAAATGGCTGATGCCACAACAGACTCATAGAAGGTCTTCAGGAGGGTCCCTGCACTCCAGAAGACCTCAGTCTCCTCAGTGGATAGAGTCTGCTCTGGCCTTTCTTAAATTCATCCAGTCAAATGTAATTTGAAACTGTACTTGGAGGTGTGTTGGCTAAAACTTCAAAAAAAAAAAGGAAGAAAAATTTAATAGAACAGAGGAAATGGGAGAATAAAAATTGCCCTTTGTATTGTATAGTAGTATTTTGATATAAGTTATTTGACAAACAGGTCAGTGCAAAAATAATGTTAAAACTTCAAAATGCATACCAAATTCAATTAATTGTATTATTGTTTGTATGTATTTAACAAGAGTATAAAAGCACTATCAAAAACATGCTGTCCCCAGACTCAAAGGCAAAGAATTCCCCAATTTGTGTCCAAAGCTTTTGTTGTAGTTTTTGGTACAGTGAGAAACAAAGAGTTTGAGGATCTGAAGGCTCCACCAGAGTCTTTGCAGCCTGTCATCAGAATAGTCAGGGACACGTCCAGAGGTACATGAAAGTGTCTCGTCAACAGAGCTGACACAGTAACTATCACTCCGTCTCATCCTCAGGTAACTACATGGGCCGGGGGACGACAGGCATGTGTGTGAGGTTCGTTCCCGCTCACCTGTCCAACAAGTCGTGTCGCGTAACGTCTCTCTGCTACAGTGAAGACGGTCAGGAGGTGCTGGTCAGCTACTCCTCCGATTACATCTACCTGTTTGATCCCAAAGATGACCAGGCCCGAGAGCTGAAGGGTCCGTCTGAGGAGAGGAGGGAGGAGGTGAGTGCACAGGATGCATCCAGTCATGCAGCTTTCATCACATCACACATCACATGAGCTGTTTGGAACTGTGTGGCTTTAGCTTTGGCAGCTCTGTGGATGGAAACGTCAGTCTGTAGGTCTGTTGGTCTGTTGGTCCACCACTTTGGTCCAGACTGAGCCATCTCAGCATCTCCTGAGAGGATTTCCATCAAGATTTGTGAAAACATTTGTGGTCCCCAGAGGATTAATCTGAGTGAAATTGGTGATCCCCTGATTTTTCCTCCTAACCATCCTAAACTCACACGAGGTTCACATTTGTGGTTTGACAGAACAACAACTCTTGGATGGATTGCCATGAAATTTGATGAATACATTCATGATCCTCTGAGGATGAATTCTCTACTTGCACAGCGTAGTGTGACATATATCTGTTTTATGAGCTGCACATCTGTTTACTTCCTGTCAGTGCTATAATAACGCTGCCTTCGCCAGTTCGCCTGCAAACTGAAGACAGTTAATTCACTTTCCACAATTCGATTGATACGTATAGTTAAAAGCACTAGGGGTGCAACTAACACTTATTTTCATCAGAGATTAATCTGTCGATTATTTTCTTGATTAATCGATTCTTAATCAATTGGTCGTTTAGTCCAGAAAATGGCGAAAAATGTTTATAACTGTTAACAAAGATATACAGTTTACTGTCATAAAAGAACTAAAGAAAGCAGAAAATATTCACCTTTGAGAAGCTGAAAGTAGAAGTAAAAAATTACTCAAAATGATTAATTGATTTTCAAACTAGCTGGTGATTAAATTAATAATGGAGCGATAATCGATTAATCTGTGCAGCTCTAAATAGCACTTACAGTTTGTTTTGTATATAGTGTTTTTGATCATTTTGATAATCACCTCAGTGTCTTAGATAACTGCATAGCATCATCATTTTCAATCAGACTTGACAGAAATAAACTCTCTGATGTTTGACCTCCACCTCGCTCCTCTCCCAGGCTGATAGGAAAGTCATTCATTTTGAAGGTAATTTGATGATGCATCTAAAGTACTGGACATATTTAATATTTGACCTGATGATGCTGCTAGAGGTTAAGTAAGAAAATCAGTGAGGTAGAAGTCAGTAGGGTCCTTCCTGCTGGGAGCATGAATGTATGTGCAAAATTTCATGACTAGTTATTTGATATTTAATCTGGGCCAAAGTGGTCAACTGACTGACCAGCATGACTAATCCTAGAACCATGCAGAGAGAGAACATGCACATTGCAAGTTATGAGAATCTGGCGTCTTCACATGTCTTGTTTTGTCTGAGAAATCATCCAAAAGTCCCCCCAAAAAAACGTTAACTTGATATAAAACAAAGAAAAGCAAAAAATCCTCACTTTTGAGAAGCTACAACCAGAGAAAAGTTTGGCTTTTCTTTCTTGATTTCACAACTGAAACAATAGAGTAGAATATCAAAACCGCTGCTGTCTGACTGTTATGCTGATTATGATGATTTACTGAGCGATTGATCTCATAGTTTCAACTCTAACTGAAATGTATAGTGATAATTTTACGCAGATAAATTCAGTGCTGCATAAGAGGCTGCAGTACCCTCTGGCAATGAATTTTGAGCAGTTTTACTACAGAAAATAAACATAAGCTTCTGTGGTAGTCTTCCATGCAGACGGTGATGATTTTTTCGTGTGAAAGGAATGTTTTTTTGTTTTGTTTTTTGTAAACAAACAGAAGAAGGCACCTTGTTGTGGCTTTGTGCTTCTCTAAGAGCTCGGCAGACATCAGTGCTAAATCTGGCTGATGCAGTGCAGTGAGGGCAGCAAATGACCCTGAAGAACAGAGCAGAGGAGAAGAAAATACATGATGGATAATTGATTAAGACCAAAAAATGTTTCTTTCTTAAATGTTTTTAGGCCATTGTATCAGTTTGGGTGGGCATTAAGTTTGAGAATCAGATAAATGAACGACTGGAAAAATTGGACCTGAAGTGTTTACAGAGTGTGCTGGTCTTCACGTGTGTCTGAATGTGCTGGATCATGGTGCCAGTGTTTGAAAGCCTCGTGGTGAGTTCAGCTGTGTCGAGATGCAACCACCACACACATTCCTTTCCAAATACAGTGACCGACGCAGGCAGTGTTCCTCTATCATCCAAAATAGTTCAGGCTGAGGTGGAGGGGAGGCTCATTACCCCCGCTCTCCCTTTTCTCCACCTGTAGCCTCATTTGTTCAGGCTCTTTTTCTCTCTGATCTGTTCTACTATCTCTTTCGGCCTCTGCTACTTTTCACCACCTCTAGCCCATATCCAGACCTGATGACATCCCCTGAGTGAAGCAGTTGATAGTCCCTGCACTAAGACCCCCTTTTTCTATTTCTGGCTGTCAGCCTGTTGCCCTGCAGAGAGAGCCAGGGGACTGGAAAGTGAAGGCAACCTCAGTCGTGCAGGCAGAGGGGAGGAGGGGGGCACTTTTAAAGAGGACACTGACAGAGACGAGCAGTGTTTTGCTTTGGCAGCGGAGCTATTTTTGACCATGCTTTGACTGACAAACTGCTAATCTTTCTCTACGTACGTGTGTGTGTGTGTGTGTGTGTGTGTGTGTCTGTGCGCGCTCCCACAGCTGAGGCAGCCTCCAGTGAAGCGCCTGCGTCTGCGAGGTGACTGGTCTGACACTGGACCTCGAGCTCGTCCTGAGAGTGAGAGGGAGAGAGATGGTAAGATCAGAGCAGACATGCGTGTCTGTCCCTGCTCATGTCATTTAAAGCACTGGTCTCAAGTAACAGAGCCAGCCACTGACACAGTTTCCCAACGGCCCCCACATTTATGTTAAGAATTTAGTGTTGAAGCCAGCTTGCAAAATCATTTTTACCCTTTAGATTTAGTAAAAAATTCATTTTCTTGCAAGGCTGTAGAAGTACAACATAAAAATGTCTCTTCATCTCACATTTTGCAAGCTGCACCTGACTGGGCAACTTGTCGATTTAAACACTTCAACTGCGACCAGCAGCACTCTGATTAATGTGGCACACCTAAAATGTCTCTTTCCAAACCTTCAGCTCACACAGTTTAGACCTTCATTTACTGATTTAATACTTGAATCAGATTGGCTGCAGGGTGTCCATTAATTCCTGATAATGGACACCGACTAAGTAGTGCCAGTGAAAACGTCTGTTCACCTTTCTAAGATAATGTGCAGGCTGTGTATAAAATGAGAAACCATAGCAACACGGACGCAGTCAAAGCTTCAATTTAGTGCAATGGCAGCTACACCTGTTTATAACCTCAAGTGCCTCATCCTCTGAACACCCCAGGGTGGTGACTGCAACACACAGGCTGACAGACGTACACTGCCCCTCTGAACTGAACTGACTGATATTTTGTATGATGTTAACAATGAACTCGCATCTGATTTGCTATTTAACTCTTCACTTCAATCTGTGGCCAACAGTACATGTAGTCAATCATTTGTTCGAGAAAATCTTGATATTGATTTGGGGACAGTAGCATAGCAGCAAGTGGTTGTGAAAACTTCATTTTGAAAACACATGAAAATATAAATTTATGGTCTTAATTTTTAGGGGCCAATGGCATAAACAGAATAATGCCCTTCAAGGTGTCCATTGTGTAAGAGATAATGTACAGTGAGCAGGTCATTATTGATTCAAAACTTGCATCATCATGTCATTGTTTATTTCACAATAATGACCTGCTCACTGTACATTATCCCACTTATTACATGGTCACCTCTGGAAAAGAACAATTTGACACAAAATATTGATTTTAAAATGATTTTATGGATTTAGAAATCATTTTATGGATTTAAAAATGGTTTTATTGCTCCTTTAGAGTCTATGATCAGAACTGCGTCCATAGCAACGGCCTGCTCTTCATGGTAAATGCCTGTTATACAGGAATGACAAATCTTATAATGCTGTAATTAACCAATCAAAATGTAATATTTAACAAAACTATATAATAACAGGAATTAATGGCCTCCATGGAGGTAACCACCATGAGCTCCACATCGCAATATTTTTTAATTGTAAGGTTTATAAGAGCCATTGTTGGACGATAGAGAAAAAAATAAATCTGTCTGGAGCTGCAACTGTTAAATTCTCTATTTTCCTTTGAGACTTTTCTTGTTTTGGATTTGGGATCCGTAGCCAGTCTAGTGAGACTCGGGACTAGCCACCAAGAAAATTTAGAGCAAAAGTAGCTGAGCCATAGAAAATAACCTATGATGCACAGTTTACGTGATGAAATAAATAATAAATAAAACTTTTTTTTTTCCATTCATTGTGTAGTCTACACATTTTTACAATTAGAGGATGTAAGAGTACCTTAAAGCCTGCAACAATAATAAATAAAACTTTTAAGTGCTAAAATAATATCTGATATTCATTTTCAAATAATTTTTTGTCAAAGCCAATATATTACCTTGTGTGACATCTTGAATCCAGACAGATATTACCAGCTTGTCACAACATGTTTGTCTTTGCCATGTTTGTGTGAACACATTCAGTGTTGTAAAAAGCTGCTCTGAACCTGTGAACATTTTCCTTCCTCCCTCTTGTAGGTGAGCAGAGCCCAAACGTGTCTCTGATGCAGAGGATGTCAGACATGTTGTCCCGCTGGTTTGAGGAGGCCAGCGAAGCTCAGGGCAGCAGAGGAACTCAGAGGCCTCAGACACGACCCAGAGGTAACTGCTCCTCCTCATCTGGAAAACTGTTTAAAGTGGTATTTTGGAGGGATTTTTTTTTTTACCATTTTTATCACTTCTCAAGTGGTCGAAAATTCTGATATCGATATATTGGCTGATATTTTTTATGCAGAATATAATACACAGAATCCAGAAATATATACATCAACACTCGTTTTTTGCTTTGATCCTTCAAAAGTGGGTTAACACTTGTGACAAACATATGCAACGGAGGCAGGATATTTTACAGTTTCACAATAAACTTAATTATCCAAAATGAACTGAAACCGTAAACTTTCACTGGCACCATGGCTTATATTACACAATATACATGCCAATACTGATAAAGACCCATTTGAAAATGGCTGTGCCCGTTTTTTATTTAACCCAAATTTTGAGCATTATTTAGCCATTTTCCCAACATGCTGGCATGACATGGTTGTTACCGATGGATTTCTTTAATATATTTAGTTTAATCTTCACTAGCTTTAAAATTTATCCCACTGACAGAGAGTAGTGTCGGCTGGCGAGATGGCTATACATGGAGTTGAAAAGGTTAAAGTCAACACTTTATCTTTTAACAGTTATGAATATCGTAAATATACATTTATTTTCTTGTTTCAGGAACAGCTGTCCGTCCAGAGGGGGCCTCGAATACTCCAGCTGCTCCTGCAGGAGGCTCCAGTCAGGAGTCCGGCGTTCCAGAGAGGCCCGAGGGGGCAGATGCCCCAGAGGTACCCGCTGGTCCTGCTGCTGCCGCCACTGCCGCCATGCCTAAATCCACTTCCTCCTCCTCCTCAGGGTCATCATCAACAGTCACAGCACCTCCTCCTTCCAGCTCTTCATCCGTGGAGAGCTCGGCTCCTTCCTCCTCCCCCCTCACTTCCTCACCCGACTCGGAGCAGACGAGTCAGGCCGACACAACCGGGACCCCCACGCCGACACCCACGCCCACCTCAGAACCTGCACTCTCAGGTAGGAGTAAAACACACACACACACCACAACTGTTCTCTTCGGTGCAGCAAGTAGGTATCCTCAGATCAACTCCCCTGTGTGTGCGTGGGTGTAAGTGTGTGTTAGTGTGTGTGTGTGTGTGTGTGTGTGTGTTTGTTGGAGCCACTCCACTCAAGCAGCAGTCTCACTTCACTCTCTTCCCGTCCTCCAGCATCCTGTTGTCCTTCTTTCTCCTTGTTTATTTGCCTGCTCCTCCTCCTCCTCTCCTCACCTCCTCCCCTCAGTCTTCTAATCGTGCATCACTCTCCCTCTCTTCCTCTGCCTCTCTGTCAGAGTACGGTCCTCATCGGCTGCCCATAAGTTTAGTGTGTAGGCGTTTGCAGAGGTTACTCCGGCTGGCCGACCCACCAGGACGGGGTCAGCGAGCGGCCCCTTCTTCTTCTCCTTCCTCTTCCTCTGCAGCCCCTGAGAGACAGTCACAAAGAGCTGCTACTACTGCCGCTGCTGCAGAGACGCAACCCCGTACAGGTTACCCACCACCCCCGCAGCACCTCCTCCTCCATACGGGCTGCTCGCCTGGGCCCCCTCCCCTGCCATCTTCCCCCTCCCCTCTGTGTATTAAAGGCAGACTTGTCTGTTTGTAGAGACAGTTAGGCTTCAGAGAGACCCGGTCTTGCTAGAACTGACCACTAATCCCACAGTGAGCCTCTTTCCATTCCCCAGTAATGCATTCATTAACCTCTGTAGTGTCACTGTGTCTCCATTGTCTGCTCAGCCCCTCACTCACTAACGCTCTCACTCCATCACTCCACTTGTTGCTTGAGTTTTTCACCTGCAAACTCTCCTGCTGGAGTGGCACCAGCCGGTATGAAGCTCTGCTTTGGCGTCCTCATGGCTCATGTGGTTGTTCACCCATGTTTGATGATAACATGCTGATCAGTTGGTTTAATTACATAGGACTTTATTCACTTTGGTTTGATCTCACTTAAACTTGAGAATCATAACTAAAAGCCCTTTTCAGACATTGAATATCTAATATTACTTGGCTGCATCTACTGTATCTGTTAAAATGGTGGTTTTGGTGTCCATTTTCGTAAATGTTCCCTGTCGCTTAAGAGACACAATGCTTGACAATATTTGACATCGGGGCCAGTTGCACCAGCAGGAGCTAAGTTGGTCATAACTTGCATCCCAAGTCCGACCTTTAGTTTAGTTTATTTGACAAAGGGTCAAATAGTAAAAGCAGTGCCAGCATATATGACAAGTCCAAGACTCATTTCCATCATGTTCCATCAAATACCCCTCGCCACAACAACATGGGAGTCAGCCATTCAGTGTCCATGACGCACAAACACATCATGACCCACACACACACGTGTATTTTTTAAACCCAGTTGTAGTGTATTAAATTGTCCATTACCTTATTTGGAGATGTTATCCAACAGTGACTCTTTGTCCTTTTTCTTAAAGGCTTGTCGGTTCTGCTCCTCCTTGATTACAAGAGGCAGTTTGTTCCATTAAGTGGCTCCAGTTTAAATGACCGCTTCTTATTAGTTATTACGCTGGACTGCCTGGCAGTTTTCTTGTGCTGGCTGTACAGGTCTAGTAATTTTCTTATGTCAGTGTGAGATGATTTCCTTTGTCTTTGGTCCTTTATAATGTTGCTGCAAATTAGAAATGATTAGCTACAAATCATCAAAACAGTGGAAGATTGTTAATGTGTTCTAACATCACAAGCTGCTAGACAACGGCCATAGTCTTGTGCACAACTGTGCATCACTAAGACCGAGCATAGTTAAGATTCGGCTCAAGTTTGGTTGGTGCAACCAATGTTAAGTCTGTTCTAAAGACTGGTCTTAACAAAGACCGACTTGGCACTTAGGACCAGGCTTAGTAAAGACCAGCTGGTGAGATCCACTCCTGCAAATAGTGTAAAGTTGGAAAGTACTGATCTAAAGGCAAAAGCTTATTCTCAGTTATCTCACAGGCTGCATTAGTCATGTTTTTTCTTAATTTGGAGTTGGAGCCTTAATGAATGACCATTGTGAGCTCAAGGGATGCTCTCTACTTATATATTTTCATGTTTTTCAATAGGGAGCAAATCCAGCCACTGACAAGAACTTTGGGACTCTCATTTAATTCCTATAATTTTGCAAATTGTTTTGCTGGAATTGCAGCATTTAAAAAATATTGTCCACTGGTTATTATGGTTGCACAAAGGTTTTTAAAATATCTTGCCTGCGGTGATCTGACATCCTTAACAATAGAAAAAATTGGAGGAATTTATTACAGTGCTCCTAACACAAACATAATTGGCATTTAATCTCTCTGAGCATATTAAACCACATGCTCCTGCAGCCTCTGTGTTAATGTGACTATATTTCATTCAGAAAAGCTAAATGGTTTTCTCCTGTGAGACTGTAGTTGTGACTTCTATGTTAAAGTATTACATTATTCCAGCATGAAAATGACACATAAAATTTCCATTGCATTTATGTAACAAGGTGTCTGAAAGGGGCTTTATTGGACAGTTCATGGTTGTTCCTTTTATTGTTTACGTTAAAACCAGGTTGCATTGATGAACAGCAGAGAATTGGGGCTTTTGTTTGGCTGTCACATTTGTTATCATTCATTCATATCATTTAAAAATGTGTTGAAGAACATTCAGCGTGTAGCAAGAGGACATTTGGATTGTTTTGAGCTTTCGAAAGTGACATTAATTGTAAGGTTTCTATCTCCCATTGTGGTGTCTTACAATAAGCTTGATGGTTATTATCAGATTGAAGGAATTAACCATGTATGAATAGGTTGTGTAGTGAGCATGTGTGAACTTGTCATGTTCCTGTTTATGTTCAAACTTACTAAACTCTGACACTCATTTTGCTTCTAAAAGCTGAAGCTTCACATACAGAGTGTGAAATGATCTCCCCTGTTATCAGATGAAGCTTTTTTTTTTCTTTGGCTGATTTTACAGCTCCTCCTGCTTGGCCTTGGATCGTTTTTTTTAAATTTTATTTTAACATGAAGTTTTTAACCCTCGTGACTGTGTGAGCCCTCAGGTTTTGACGTCTGTGTCCGATGTTTAGTCGGTCTGATTTGTGTTCCAGATTCCCCCTCGTCTGTGGTAAACAAACAGCTGGGATCCATGACTCTTGATGAACAGCAGGGTGCGTCCTCTCCCCCCCACCCTGCCACTCACTTGCTGTGTCTCCTTCACCCTCCCTCATAAACGCTTTCTATCATACCACTGCACAGTCTGTCGTCCATTGTTTTCACGCTTCTTATTTCTCTCTGCCTACCACTTTATTCTCCCATTATTCTCAGTACCTGTCCAGATACATGCAGGTAGACAGAGTCTGTCTGATCCAAGTTACTGTTACTCAGACTGAGGGATACTACTTCAACAACAACAACAACAACAACAACAACAACAACATGATAATAATAATAATTATAACTGAAGTATTGAAGTCATACTAATCTCTGTGTTATCTGAATATCATCTTAATATTGATTTATTGATTTGGTATACATGGTGCAGGTGGGGGTCCTTAAGTTAACTAACTAGCAACAACAAAACTAGGGCTGAGCAGTGCAGCTGAAAAATGTAACCCAATAAAATGTTTAATTTCAGTCAGTGTTGTTAATTATTAATAATTTTAATGACTAATGATTATTTTTAATAAAGACCAGGAGAGAAAAGGTTGAATTTTGCTGACATAATGAGTCAATTGGATTATGTCCTGTTGGGCTCTGCCAACTTGAAATGGAAGTTTTCACTGCATTTTATTTTATGATTAACCAAGTCATCATTTTCACTTGATAATTTACCAGCACCACAAATCAGCAATCAGCATTATGATCCGCTCATTCTTTATTAGTTGACCAACCTAGATAATGTAATCATTTCATTTATCAAGGCACTCAAGTAACAGACTTAACAGACTTTTAGAATTTTCAAAACAAACAAAAAAACAAACTTAAAAATACCTGTCATTGTAGTGAACTGACCTGTCCTTTTTATTGACTATTTCCTCACTGTCTGCATTCATTTTCTCACTACATGCTGTTTCTGTCGGTGGTGCAAATGAGCAGTTATTGGCTGTTTGTGTGTCACTCGCAGCACGCTCCATTATCAGAGGATATGACAGGCTGTTGATGAGCCAGGACATATTTGTTAAGCGCTTTCATGGCGCTTTGCATTTAAAGGGTTTAAGTGAAACTACTGAACATTTTATTGAACAATTTTCTTATTGCTATTGATGAAATGTCCATGGACGATACATATCACTATTGTTTTTTTCCCCCAGGCCTTAAAAAAACAAAAAAACAAAACTAAACCCATATAATCACACTTTTCCTCAGTTTTGGTTTTCCTTCTCCAGGTTCAGAATAATTTGTGGAGCATTTTCTTGATGTTTGTCCAGCAGTCCAAAATCCAAAGACATTTAGTCTAATATCACAGCACAGTTGTCTTAGAGATGTGGCCAAGATAAGCAGGACATTTTATAGTTGTAATATAAACTTGTGAGCGCTCTGAGCTCATTTAGAAACAGCTTCAATGTTACTTCGTTTACCCACCGCAAACATATCTGATATTTCCATTCTAAATTTGAAATGGTTACTTATTGGCCTACATACAGTAAACACAGATACTAAAATATGTGCAGGAAGCTGATATCCTGGCCAATTTATCGCTCTAGTTTTAATTCAAACCTAAGAGGCTGAAATATATACATTTTTGTCATTTTAACTAAAAGGATTTCACTAAATCGAATATCTAAAGCGATGATTAATTTCCTTATGATCGACTAATTGATGAATTGAATAGTCATTGCAGCTGCAGTTCTAAGATGCAGTATTTCAGTAATTTGTCAGGCTTGTCCTATTACATTTATACAGCCGGGGTGACGAGACATAACATTTGAAAACTTCCCTCTCTCAGACAAAATGTCGCTGTAACTCTTGGTAACAGACAAAATGTTGCTGTCACCAGTTTTCATTGGGAACTGTCTTGTGTAGAGGGTAAAACTCTTCTCACCTAATTGATCTAATGTAAACCAGGTGGTAAAGTGACTGTAGTAACCAGCTGAAGTGTGTTAGGATCCTTCAGGGGCTTTGACTTGTGTGTATCTTGTGTCTTGGTGTGTTACTGTCTTGTTGCTGTGGCTGGTGGTAATCGATGTGTCTGCCTTTGTCCCCTCTGTTAAAGAGTAACTTCAGTATTTTTCAATCTAGATCCTATTTTCTCATGAGTTTGTGTCTGTAACTGTCAAAGCATGTCCACTAAAAGTGCTTGTTTTAGCCACCGACAGCCTCTGACTGTTAATATAAGTGTTTGATAACATAATGGATAAATACCTTTTTTAAAGTATATTACAATTGTAAAGATACATTTTAAAACACAGGTTGACATAAACCTGTTATTTGCTATGTAGAATGTGAAAATATTCTGACTGTACACGCTGTTTCTTTATTCTTTATTTGGATCCCCATTTGTATCAATATGACAATAAAATGCAATATAACCCCAGAATTAAGATCATAAAATAAGTGAAATGACTCTACACGTGAAGTAATAAATAATAACCTAATAATCACACAGTCTCAGTCACACCGCACCAAAACATTAAATAAATTTAACAAAAAAGTTCCAAAAGAGCATTTCCATAATGTTGTCAGACATGAAGAACAACAGTCTGAGCTGGTCAGTGGCAAAACCACTTTTAGTGGACGCACTATGACGGTGCACAGTTGCCCATAAGGATTACGTTGTAGCGCTCACCCTCAATCCTGGACCAATTAAAAAAATTATTGTTCCCTTTAGTCACAGTCACAAAAACATGGGAAAACAGGGTCCAGGTTAAAAAATGTTCAAGTTACCCTTTAATGTCTGCTGCATGTTTTCATGTCTGTTGTTAATTAATGGGAAGTGATGCAGCAGGTGGTTGCATGTTCCAAGTGTGCTTCTAAACAACCAACTACATGCTGTGAACAACAGGGAAATAAAACTCCCAGATAAAACATTTAATCAGAATTCTGTATTTATGCCGAACAGATTTTAAACAACACTACTAAATCATTGCTGCTTGGCTTTGTCTGTGTCCTGGTCTCCCTTCTCAGGAGCAGCAGAAGCTGCAGCTTCACCTCCTGATCAACCTGTTTCTGCACCAGTCAGCAGCAGTGCTCCAACCACCTCCACCTCCACTTCCACCTCCACGACCGGCACCAGCCGACCCACTACAGCAGAGCCGGTCCTCAGCCTACACTACAGCTCAGAGGGAACCACCACCAGCACCATCAAGCTGGACTTCACTGATGAGTGGTGAGTGACAGCCTGAGCATGTGAAGATAAAAAGGACAGTTAGAGCACCAGATTACAGACATGCTGCACAATTAACCTTTCATAAGCCCCGCCCCTTTTTGCTCTGTGCTCCAATAACAGTTGATCAAGTTTAGTACCTCTGTCAACTTTCCTCTTTTCATGGAACAGCAGGGAACGGCAGGAAAATGCTACTAGGAAGGAAAATGTTACTCAGATCTACTCAATAAATAGATGATGTGAACTCTGATCCAAAAATGTTCAACCTGTCTGAATTTCTGTGAAAGCTGCAACAAACGTCATGGATGAAACACATTATTAGCCCTGTAACACCTGTAACTCATTGAGGAACAATTTAAAAACTAATGTAAACCCTGAGAAGGACTCAGCCACTGTTTGATTCTCCTCCTCAGGAGCAGCAGCACATCCAGCTCTATGGGCAGCGGCGGTCCCAAAGCATCTGAGGCTGCAGCTGTGCAGAGCAGAGAGAGTCTGTCGACACAGAGTTCAGTGTCAGAGCAAGGTGAGTTCTGCTGCATCATGCAAATTTCAGAATTTCAGATCAAATTTAAATAGTAACTGAAAAGTGCAGTAAGCAATTCTGGAGAAAGATGGTTGATTCATTCACAGGTCGTCAAATACTTGTTTTGGAAATGACACTCCATAATCGACTATCTTACCAACCTTCACAGGCTCAGTTTTCTAAAGCCTGAAAATGGAGCCAAGAGGAGAAGCAGAAGTCTTGTTTTCTCTCACATTACATTGTGTTTAAAGGTTATTATGGAACTTTGCCAAATGACACTAGAAAGAAACATTTTTTTTGTAAGAAAGGAACAATACAGAAAAGAATCTGAAAATTATCTTGAACAGAAGGAATTACTGTATAGAAATACAGACCATGCCACAGAAGACACAAACTACAGCTCACTTACATGCCTACAACCAGCCACACAACAGTCCATTTCAATACAGTCCTGCATGGATTATATGTGTTTCTCCTCAGCTCCCTCTGAGTCCTCGGGCCAGCAGAGTGTCCCCGTCGCCTCCACAGAGCCGCCGTGTGGCGCCTCCTGCTCCGGTTCCCTCGGCAGCTCAGCAGCTCAGGCCTTGGCGGGGGGCTCCTCTGAAGGAGGCACCGGGGCTCCTGCACCGTTGGAGAGAAGTCAGCCGGAGGGTATGGAGGACACATCAGGAGGCTGCAGGAGAGCGGAGCCCGCAGCAGAGGAGGGGGAGGAGGGCCAGAGTCAACCAGCACGGGGCAACCAGGACTCTGACGACAGCGATGACGACCCCATTCTCATCCCGTCAACGAGGTTCAGAGGACAGGGACAGAGGTATGAATTTTAGATTAAGACATTGCGTTCGATAATATCTCTTTAAAGTTTTTTTTTGCCATGCCTTGCAAATGACTGTTTCACTACAAATATAGATTTAATTCCAGAGGATCTGCGGTAGGAGATAGGATGATCAGGTAATGTTTGCACTGGCAAAGGATCTAACCCGTCAGGTGTGTGAATTGCAGCAGAGCATTAAAACTCAACAGCACATCATGACGTGTGTAGAATGAAGATAACGGTTTTTGTCTTGGTTTGATCATTTCACTCACAACTAAACTAATATACACAGAGCTAACTGTAGACGTAGAGTGATGTGCATGTGAGTACTGACTCCACATGTGGTGTGAGCAGCAGCTTAATAGCAGCATTCTGAAGCTGATGTACAGAAGAGAGATGGAGAATGAACAAAGAATGTATGCATGATATCCTGATGGAGCTGAACAATTGTTAAGTTGATTTTCTCACTAGGGTCTCTTTAAAGAACAGCAGTGTTTTTCAGCTAGTACACCACATGAACCAGCGTGTATCTGAATTAATTTAGTGGTACTACTGTCCAATGGACAAAACTTTGCATATTAAGGGCTTAAAGGGATAGTTTGGAGTATTTGAAGCCGGGCTGTATAAGATGTTTGTCAATAGTCAGTGTATTACAGTAGATGGCCGTCAGCATGCCTCCAGTTTGGAGAAGCAGCAGGAGTACTGGTGAAGGAGGTGAAGAATATTTTCACCACTTTACCTTGCCACGGGAAACCAGTGTTATATAAACTAAATAGTGCTCTCTCCAAACCATCCAGACTCCAGTGGCAAAAACACTAAGCATACTTTGCATAACGCAGGATTTGCTGGTCTACCGCTGCCGCCACCTGTTAGTTTCTGTGCGTTATTGTGTGTCTTTGGTGAATCCAAACTAACCTTTTAAAACACCGGAGTCACACAAATAATGCAAACAGACTAACAGATCGAGGCAGTGGTAGACCAGCAACTCCCATGTTCTGTGAGGTAAAATTACTGATTTCACCCATGGAGTTTGGTTTGGAGAGAGCAATATCTGACTTATGGAACAGCGATTTCGAGTTGGAAAAGGCTGTCTGAAGGCGAGATAAAGCGTTGAAAATATAGTGGATATTTGAAATGATGTGGATTTTTTTAAATGGGCCCTTTTTAAAGGGACAGTTGACTCCAAAATCAAAAACATATTTTTCCCCTAGCTTGCAGTGCCCTCTAGATTCTTTCCTGTTGTGAGTTGCAGAGTTTGGGAGATATCAGCTGTAAAGATGTACCAAAGCACTAAAAAAAACAGAAACATTAGTAAATTTTAAAACCAGCATCTCTTTCTAAATATCATGACCTAGTTATTCAAAATAATCCAGATATCTATTGTGAGCAGTTGCATGCAGGAACCACGTCTTTCTACCAGTCCTGCTAGGTTCTGCTGCAGAAAGAAAGTAGTTTCTAGTGCCAAGTGCCAATCTAGGCCAGGGGAAAATGTGTGTATTTGATTTTTGGGAGAACTGTCCCTTTGATTGGCTATAATACGTTTTGATGCTGACCCTGTTTGCTGCAGATTATTGCTAAGCTTCTGTGCTGGTGGTGTTGACCTCCATCTACTGTATACACTGACTATCAATAAATATCTCCTACAGCCCCACTTTAAACAACCCAAACTATCCCTTTAATTCAGTTATGAAAGAGCAGGCAGGTGTTTTGCCTTGAATGTGGCTGCTTCTTAGCTCGGGGTTTGTTCAAACAAAGCTTGTTATTGGTTGAATTAATTATACAAGTATAAATTTCAAAGCATGGGGATCATGAGCATCAGTGACAGCATGAGTGTGTGTGTGTGTGTGTGTGTGTATTCGTTCGTTTGCTTTTCAATCACGTCTATCTTGTGTTTCACAGACGCTCAGCAGCTGCTCGTATCCAGGAACTGTTTCGCAGGAGGAAGGAGAGGAGGGAGATGGAGGAGAGCGAGACCCAGAATATCAGGAGACCCTCAGTCAAAATGGTCTACAAAGGCCACCGCAACTCCAGGACAATGGTACATCTCACACTAATTACTTCATATTAGTTTAGAGTTTAAAGACCTCATGAAAAATATCCTGAAGGAAAAGTTTTAGAAAATACAGTTATTTGCTTTCAGTCTTGAGTCTTGAGAAGATGGACACCACTTGTACATGAGTGGTGTCCATCTTCTCGTCTAACTCTCAGTGAAAACGCAAATTCGTTTGTGCCCCGAAGTTTAGAAATATTCCTTTAACGGTTAGCAGTGCAATAATTCAAGGTGTTTTTTTATTTCTTAGATAAAGGAGTCGTGTTTTTGGGGCAACAACTTTGTGATGAGCGGTTCAGACTGCGGCCACATCTTCATCTGGGACAGACACACCGCGGAGCACCTCATGCTGCTTGAAGCCGACAACCACGTGGTCAACTGCCTGCAGCCGCACCCCTACGACCCCAGTGAGTATCTGTCCACCATCATCACCTCAAAAGATCCTCTGCTCCTCCTAGATGACGTGATGATGTTTGTTAACGTGTTCATTTTCTGGTCTGTTTCAGTTCTGGCTTCTTCAGGGATAGACTATGATATCAAGATTTGGTCCCCGCTGGAAGAGTCCCCGTCTTTCAACAGAGTTCTTGCTAGTGAGGTATGACTGTGAAGAGATCAGTGAAATTGATTGATTCATTGATTCATTGATTCATTGGTTTATTTAAGTTTACTGCAGCAACAGCCAACATGATCACATGGTAAATCATCATATTCAGTTTAACTATTTCAAAAAAAGAACATTTTAAAAGCTTAAAGGGATAGTTCAGATTATTTTATGTGGCGTTGTATGAGGTACTTATCCATAGTCCGTGTATAGAACCTTTTTGGACAAACTCCATGATTACAGCGATGTGTTAGCTGGAAACAAAACGAAGGAAAAACTGGAGCCAAACACAGAGTAGTAGGTCACATAACCAAGCAAAAATGTAATCTTGTTGTGTTATTAGGTGCCAGAATCGAAGTAGTAATGGCTCAAAATTTAAGTTTTATTGCAAACCAGCTGTTGCTGCCAGCCAAAAAAAAATATGAAGACAAGATAAGATGAAAGCTAGGAGATGTTCGGAGCCATGACAAAATTAACAAAACAAACTCACAAAATGTTCACACTCCTGTTTTCCTTATTAAACAGAAAAATACAGCTGATCACCTTCTGAATTCAAGTTTCTCCTAAGAGGAGCTTTTATTGGCTTCATTGAAAACACACATTGCTTAGCTTCCTTAAACCCTCTGCTTCTCCAAACTGCGTGTGTTGACTGCCACCTACTGTAGGTAATACACTCACTATGGATAGGTACCTCATAAAACCCCACATTAAATAATCCAAACAGTCCCCTTAATTTCTGTAACATGAAAAATATGTAATCCACGCTCCTGTATCTGATAGAAGATGAGATGTGTTTGAGGACGGAGCTGATAGTTTTCCTGTTGTTTCTGTTTTCCTGCTATTCGTCAAAAGTCAGCTTGTCTCACACTCTCTTCACTCTTCCTCACATGCTTCCTCTTCTCTTAAAAGGTGATAACTCGGAACGAGCTGATGTTGGAGGAAACTAGAAACACAATCACAGTCCCCGCCTCTTTCATGCTGCGAATGTTGGCCTCCCTTAATCACATCAGATCAGGTACACACACACACACACACACACACACACACACACACACACACACACACTCAAGTTTTTTAACTTCATGCAATTGTTTTGGAATTTTTGTGCCGATTAATGCCCAGTCATAGCCATGGTTGACTTTGTCCACCTTCTCATTTTTTTATTATGTCTTTTCCTTCTTACAGATCGACTAGAGGGTGATCGCTCTGAAGGTTCGGGCCAGGAAAATGAGGACGAACAGTAGCCTGCTGGCATTTTATTTTAAATAAAACACTATTTCTTTTTGCTGTATAGCACTTGAAAAAACCTGAGATTTGTACAAGTATAGTGTAGAATACTTCCTTTTGAAAATTAGTGTAATTTCTAGCCCCCCTGTGTTTTTTTTAAGATGACTTTCTTACTGATGTTTCTGTATGAGGATAAACTACATCTGTGTGAATGCAAAAGGCAAGGACGTCAGTATAATATATATTAAGTGTGAGAATAATGGCGGCTGGAGTGCAAGGATGTTAAGTGCAATATTATTTTGTTAGGAGAAAGTGAGCTTTGATCAGTGTTAATGTGTGACTTTTTGAATTTGTAGCACAAAGCTAAGAGATGATGATGTGCTGCTTCGGCAGTTACGCATGTAAACAAGGACTTTTAAGTAAAACATATGCGGAGAATGCTTTAATTTTGTTGTTGAAGAAAAAAGAAACAAAACTGTGGTTGTTCTCCCCAAAGGGACATGTCAATAAATTATAATCTTTTACAGAATTTGGAAAAAATAAAGCTATGGCATCTCAAAGATGTCTGCACTCAGGTCTGGAAGATTAAAGCTTAACATGACTGTGCAAACAAACTGAAAATCACTCCTGAAATAAACAATCATCTGTATGATACAGACTGATTCCTGGCAGAGTTAAAAAGATAATGGAGATTATCTGAAGTGGGGTTGTGTGAGGTACTTACCGACAGTTCGTGGCAGTCGGCACGCCAGTGCAGTCTGGAGAAGCAGCAGGAGTCCTGGTGTATGAAGCTGTGGACACGGTCAGCAGCAGAACATATTAGCCACCTAGAAAATCATCAGATTAAGTGTGCAAATTATATTTTCACCACTTTACCGTGCCATCAGACAGCCTCCTCTGATGGGAAGCTGCCATTATATAAGCCAAATATTGTTCTCCCTAAAGCCAGCAGACTCTTTTACTTAGAATAATAAAACACTGATTCAGAAATATTTATGTAAAAAGTTTTAATAGAAGAATCTTGATACAAAACTTTAATGCAAATAATTGTATTAATACTTACTGTATAGTGAAAATCAAAAGGTTACATCATTTCTCAGGTGTATAGCTTTTTCTTAAAAAACAAAAAAAAAGTAGTACCATTCAAACATAATATGAAGATACGAGGTAAGACTGAAGCACCAGAATTGTGCTCTACTTATTACAAATGTCCTCTGAGTTCCTTTTTAGAATGGTATAAAGGGAGCAATGGAGTGTATAAGCTGAGGTAAACCACTTGTACCAATATATTTATTAAGACACAGTGTTGCAGATAAAGGTCAGTGTTCCCTCACACACAACCTGTCCTCCAATTAAACACCAAACACAATATATTTTTTGGTGAGCTGACTTTCAGTGATCAGTATAGCAACATAAAGTCATTTATTTCTGACATGGTTGTTTTGCACTGCTCAGTATGTGCACAGTATTGTGAACTGTGAGCCTTTGTCAATGCATTTTCATTAATATAACAATCTGGAAATACCGATAGTCTCCAAGTGACTAACTTCATTTACCCATCAACCCATTTGATTGTAATGTTCATTACATTACTATTAATATGCGGCTTTAGCTTAAACAGTAAGCAAAAACACTGGCCAAACCTTGCCTTCTCTGACGTACAATGAGAGTGGTTTCTATGTGAACAAGAACACACCGCTTGTTCAAGTGCAAAGACTGTAGTAAATAATCATGAAATGTCAGGACTATCACTGCTCCTAATACCCTTGTGGTCACATCAGGGGACTGTGTCACTCTGCAAGTGCCCAATCAATACAACAGACTGACCAAATGATGACGCTCAGGGCTGGGCAATACACATGAATACTGGTTTGTCCTTATGATGAATTACAAAATCCATCAGTTTACCATACTCAGTTCCTATTCAGGGTCATGATTTGGAGGGTTAGTCCAGCATGCACTTGGGTAGAAGTCAAGGCCAACCAATAAAGACATTGGCTGAGTTCAGAATTGCATACTAACAAACTGTTCAAGTATGACGTCAAATTAAGTATGCAGAGCGTTCCATCTGCACACTGTGGATTTTGTGTATGTGAGTAGTGCCCAGATGTAAACTAGATTAGAAGGAATTCTTGAGTATGTGTTGTGAGCTTACTGGACATACTCAGTAACCCCAAAAAACTGTAGCTGTGATTTCTATCACTTAAGGACTCGCAACATGGTCGACTGCACCACTTTTAAATTTCTGCTGTATTACATTAAGGGCCCTGCACGTTTTCACTGATTTGGCTGATTAGATCTACACTTATGCCAAGTTGATGTCAAAGCATGAATCATGTCACACAGCATCAGGCTGAACGTGGGTGGAGCTACATTGGGAATTATCTGAGGTCATCATGTACCGATAAGACGGACAAAGTCTGTGCACGTTGTTACACACTAGCAGTTGTAGCAAAGTTTTACGGAGTGCCAATCAGGTCCAGTTTGTTCAAGCCCACATAGTCGCACAGTGAAGAGGTCTGTCTGACCAGAAACATTGTTGGACCTTTTTCACAGCAGCCATTTTGACATGAAATAGTAGGTTACATACAGGTGTTACCATTGATGGGATCCAAGGTTCCGTTCCATTCAGGTCAAACAGTGCATGCTGGCTGACTGGAAACACTCTACTACACCAAAAGGAACTGGACCTTAATTAGTGTCATTGTTAACACCTGTGCGTACCCTACTATTTCACATCAGTATGGCTGCTGTGAAAAAGGTCTATAAGTGGAAACACCAGTGTGTGTCAGTGCACAGTACTCAAGTGCAAACTGGCTGTTTGTCTGTACCTGAATAAAAGAGAATTTGGGATTGAAATGTACTGTTGTAAATGTAATAAAAGAGAAATTTAAATCTCATCTCTTTTGGGAGACAAAAACAAAAATATTTGTATCATCCTGCCCGGCCCCGATGAGGCATCACGTTATTGCAAATTTTGAGGACAGACAATAATATATAGTAATAAACAAATTACTACAACAATCAGATAATTTAGGCTACAGTAGTTAAGGCTTCCTATTTGATTACATTAATCCATACAAAAGCTTTTAAAGACACAGATGGTGTGCACTTGGTCCAACACAGTGGAATGAATAATGTGCCTTTTCCTGTTTCCTAATAATTTCAAGTATGGTGTACCCATGTGTAGAGAGATCAGACTTCATAAACGGCACCACAGAGCAGGACAAACACCACTCTGAATGCTCATATATAGTGGCTTTACGGGGGTAAAACCCTTGCAGTTCACCTATAAACTGAGTCTATAAGCATGTCCAGACCAGCTGTGGTCAGGCTGGTTTATCCTCCACATCCTGCTCTTCTTCATCTCTGTCATCTTTTACAATCCCCTCATCAATACTTTCCAGCCTGAGTCTCTGACCGTCCAGGTATCTGGGTCTCGGTGCTGCCCTGGTCGTAAACAGTCCCCCCGGCAGAGCCAGATCCTCCCCGAACAGGGTGAGCTTAGCGTCACTCTCTATAGCTTTCGCCAGGCAGGAGGCAAAGGTGTCGAGAGATTTGTGTACCTCTGCGTGTACTTGAAGCGAGGATGTGTTGGTGTTTTCAGCTGAGGAAAAATGAAAATACTATATCATTTGTGAGATAGGGTTACAGAGTGCTTGCAGCATAAAAAAAAACAACGTTCAGAGATTTGCTATATAGGCATATTTGCCGGGACGCAGTGTTTTAGTGCCCTCCGCTGTCACCAGGGGGCTAAACAGTTGGTGTGTCTGTTCATCTTTTCTCTCTGTGCTCTTAAACATGCAAAATCTGTAAATCTGTTCTGTGTATTAAATGTTAAATACTATTAAACAGGCCATGTCTTATTATCATTAAAAATGAAAAACAAAATGATGGGTACTCATAGATTATGACTAAGTTTTTCAAAATGGCAGACAAAAACAAAGTCTAATGTCACGTCTATTGTGAGGTCCATTGGAAAAACTTCACAGTAAACAAATCTAGGGCTGCAATTAATGATTCTTTTCATTGTTGATTAATCTGTTGATTACTTTTTTTGATTATTTGATTAGTTGTTTGGTCTATAAAATGTCAGAAAATGGTTAAAACAGTTTCTCAAAACCCAAAATGACATCCTCAAATGTCCCCATATTCAGTTTACTGTCATAAAGGAATAAAATATTCACGTTTAATAAGCTGGAATCAAAGAATTTTGACTGTTTTTTTAATGACTAAAACTGATTAATATATTATCAAAATAGTTGGTGATTAAAATTGTTGCAGCTCTAAACAAATCCTTTGTTTAGTGGACTGCTGACCACACAGTCATTTTCCACCCCGGCAGTGAGTGTGAGGTGAACACCGTCCCTCTAATCTTTTGTGGAGTGCAGAGACGACAGATACCTTTGGAATGCTCCACCTGGTCTTCAAAGGTTACTGAGCTCCTCCTCTTCCCGGATGGATTCCCGTGGTGCTGTGAGTGTGACAAGCCGTCTGTGGAGAAGTTATCCAGCAGCATCACATCTGTGCCTGTGTGGGAAAAATTACAGAGACAAAAGACTGGTCAAAGGAGAGCAGTCACTCGAAATGTAAAAGTAGAAGGCATCTTAATAAAGGACACACGAGTTGGATAATCAGACATGTCTTTGTTTTACACATGACATTACTTGCCCTACCTATGCCATCCTGATCTGAAAACATGAGCTGTGAAACAGGAATGTGAGGCTGACTGTAACAAAGCCGGGGGAGAGTGACGCAATAGTTTGTAAGACCATCTGCCAGCCTTTCCAAACCTCACGCTCACACGTGCCATGAATCATGGAGGAGCCATTAGCAGTTGACAAAAGTCAAGCTGATTGTGTGTGGTGGTGAAACAACTGGATCATCACAAGTATTACATTTTGAGAAACAAATTTTAATGTCTTTGTAAAGTCACTGCTAGTCAGAAGTACAAAGCTGCAGTTTGACTGATTTTACAATTTCTTGTTAATATAAAAAGGTAAAGTAGGCTGTTTTTTTTTGTGTACTGCTTATGAAAGTATAGTATGATGTTAAGTATATAGTATACACTTTGCAGAATTAGTCAAAACTTACATGAGTCCTGAGTGAAACTGAAGCCAGTGTCTCCTGTGCTGCTCCCTGGGGCCAGCAGATGTCCTCCACCTGCCAGCATGGCTGTCAGGTGAGGAGACATACCCAAGTCTGAAAGAAAACAGCAAGTTCTTGTCAAACAACATCACACAACACATGAAATCACAACAACACAGGACTGTAAATCTGAACACGATGTACATAATGCACATAAATCACCATTGTGTATGTAAGCAGCTTATTATACTACACCTTCAATATTTATTCCAGGACTCTTTTCACTAACACCCACCCTTGCACCATTGTATCCCTGTTTGAATTTTACAGAAAAAGTTTAACCTTTATAGACTACCGTTGCACAGTATACCAAGATTTGAGTACTTTTTGATTTTTTTTTTTTTTGTTTAACAGTTTGGTTTTTAGAATTTCCCAGCGTTCAGTATTTGTAGGTCAACATTGGTGTGTTCACACAGAAAGTGAAGAGAATTTTATTAAGCTTCAGTTATTTCATGGTCTTATTATCTTGCTTTTTAAAATGCTTAATAGCTTAACAGCATACAAGCACTAGCTACATGTCACTTCTAAACTACAGTGGCTCTGTAGTGTCGGACGAAACAGCCAATAAAAAAGGCACACAGACTCCCACTGTAAATTTAGAGAACATAACAGTGCCCATAGTGAACATAATGCCCCTAGCTAAAAGAATAATTGAAAGTGTAAATGGCCTGTCGGTAGAATCATGGTTTGTAGTTTTGAACCCAACTCAAATGCAGCCGTGTCGATGACCAGGGGAGAAATACAAAGTGAAACGAAGTTAACAAATATGATTTTTATTGGGGAAATAAACAAAGACAAGTTGCCTGATGCTATCATGCTGATCTTAATTTCACTAAAATTCAGCTTGAATCCCCTTTTAACAGTTCACTCCCCAATTATTGTTAGTGACTGATAATAATTGTGGGGTGGGAGGCGTGAACTTTTCCGTGTTCTGAAGGGGGGCATGGCAGAAAAAGTGTGGGAACCACTGGTCTATGTACATTAAATTATAGAGTTAAAGTTTCTTATTTGTGTAAACATACTTGAAGTAATAAAGCTGATTCTGTTTTTTGGTGTATGATTTGTTATTTGTATTTGCTTTGAATTGATCTGCATGACACACAGAGCCACTGCTGCTCTCCCACCTGTGATTCTGTTTGAGATGCTGAAGAGGCGGGACGTCCTCTGCCGCGTAGCAAATGACTCCCTGTAGTAACGATCTCCAAAACACATCCCCAGCAGCTCTTTCCTCACCGTTTTATTCCAAAGACCATAGATAAGTGGGTGGCACACTGCGCTGCAGAAAGACAACCACGCCACCAAAGTCTCCAGTCCCTGAGACACACTCCCCTGTCCCCACAAAGCCTCGGTGCACACCACCCCAACATACGGCCCCCAGGTCATGAGGAAGGTGCCGATCACCACTAAGATGGTGACAAAGGCCTTGCACTGGCTCCCTGCATACACAAGGCTCCGCCGGCTTCCATTAGAGGAAGTTGAGGTGCTTGAGTTTTTACGTCCGTTCCTATGAGCTGTAGTGGAGTCGTCCTGGGCCACAACAACTGTCCCACAGTGGACTTTGCGGGCTTTCATGCGGGCAACCCGGAATATTACACCGTAACAGGCCAGCATGATGAAGAAGGGGGGCAGGGTGCACCACATGACCCAGAAGGCCGTGTAGCTCGGCTCTCTGTGCCAAGACGCAACACAGGTCCACTTGAAGCAGTCAAACTCGAAGGAGGACCAGCCGAACAGAGGGGGCAGGCAGCCCACCAGGGAGTGTAACCACACGTAGGCGATGACAACAACTGCCCGGTTTCCTGTGATCTTCATGGGGTAGATCATCGGGTAAAGCACTGCATAGTACCTGTTGGACGAGAGAGGAACACAGTGAGGAAACCCTGCAGAGAGGAAACTCAACACTGGTCTCATGAGAGTCTGTAACACAGAGACTGTTCAGATCTGAGTGAAGCTGAAGGCTGCACTTTTTCCCCTTCAACAATGCTGTGAAGAGTTTTCTGAAAAGCTGCAAACACGACAGAAAAAGTCTTGGCAGGGAGAACAAAAACATGCACTGTAATCAAAAATTCCCAAAGGTGCTGAGGGTAATTAGGACAGCACTGCCAACAGTGGGGACTGTATCCTACTGAGCTGATATACAGTAGGCCAGGCCTGTTCAATTACTACTTTAGACGAAAGGCCAGATTTGGAAAAAAAAAATAAAGTGCAAATGGACCAGATGTTTACGTTTCCTCTGCCTGACCCATAAAGTTAGTAATTTAAATGTATTAAACAATGAACCTTTTTATTCTTTTCTCCACCTTATTAGTTTTTACGATTGGAAAAGAAACATTATGTACAAAAATACAGGAAAAAACAATGCACCTTTGTAATCCTAGATTAGAAGTAGCTTGTTTTAACACACATAACTGCAACTTTAACTTTAACATAACTGCATAACAACACACAAAACCAATGAATAGGTTTATTAGACTACTAATAAAAAGATGATCTTCTAATAAAAAATATAAACGTTCATAAACTTGTTAGCAGGTTATTTAGGTCATCAAAGGGGCTGGATTCAGCCCACAGGGCACCAACTGAATAGGCCAGTTGTAGATATACATAATATATTGTACAGTCTTTTGTGATCCCTTACAACAGGAGTAACAATATTTAACCAGAGAGGAATTGGAAATCAATTCCAATTTTAAAAAAACAAAACAAAACAAATTAAAAAAAAACAACTTTACCAAACCTAAAGGTTGCAACTAATAATTATTTTCACTATCAATCATTTTGATTATTTTTAAATTGATCTATCCTTAAGTCTGTAACATTAAAGGAAAAAAACACCAAAAAAGCAGTTTTGCAGAATTGTCAAATCTCCATTCAAAACCCCAAATATATTACATTTACAGTGATATAAAACAAAGATAAACAGAACACCAGGGAGCGTTTAGTGGGCCTACATTAGCTCGATAAATGACCTAAATGATGAATTGATCATATTTATAAACTGTGTTCTTTAATAGAACACTACCTCTTAATAAGACTTGGTATAGTTTCATTGATACCCGAGTTACAGTACTGATACAAAAAGACACATTTTTGATACCCTACACTGAGAAATATAAACCTTTTACCTATTTTCAATTTGACAAAATAAGTCCGTCTTTCAAAGTAAATTACTGTGTAAGTTGATCTGACAATAAAATTTGCAAAATAGCTATTCAAATTCAGTGACTATGTATTAAAGTGATATTCCACCCCAGAATGATAGTCCACTCAATATGTACTCACCCCTATGCTGATGTGAGGATGGATGAAGATCTTTCAGTTCACAAAACAATACTGGAGTTTCAGCAGAAAACAGGGTTGCAGCCAATGGCAGTGAATGGTGACCACGGATAAAATGTAAAAAAAAAAAAAGAACACAACAACTACTTGTGAACGTGTGAACGTGTGAAAATATTGCAAGATATACGAAGTCTCGCGATACATCGACGCCATGTTTACATGCTACCTAGGAGGCTACAGTTGACATTTCGGCTAAAAACATGGTGTAAATGGCGTTTTTTGTGGTTAAATTTTAATGTCACAGCTCACGGACACTTGGATTACACCACTCGAGCAGGATGGTCTGTGGATCTGTGGTCACCGTTCACTTGTTTTGTGAACTGAAGTTCACCCATCCTCACATAGGCATAGGGGTGAGTACATATTGAGTGGACTATCATTCTGGGGAGGAATATCGCTTTAAAAGAATAAGAAAAACATAATGAAAGTGGAGTTCAGAATGCCAGATTAGCTATACTTGTATGTGTTAGTCCCCATCATCAGCATCTTGTTTTTAAAAATAGGACTCAATGGAAATAACCTCAGCCCTGCAGATGAATGGTGCATTCTTATAAGTCCACATTTAAAGTTACTTTGTGGAAGCCTGTCTAATGCTTGTCACTTGAGCTGGGAAAATCTCCAGGAAAGTACCACTATTGTGGTCGACCAATCTTACTTACAAGACTACATACTGACCTTAAAGGGAAACACACAGATATGTTTATTCCAAAGCCAGAAACGGCACAAACAATGCCAAACCTTATTCACTGTGTCATAAGAATCAGGTCATAAGACTCATCTCACATCTATTACAAAAGACATAGAATTATTTTGAGAAAATAAAGGACATTGAATTGCACAGAACTGATCACAGAATATGAAAAAAAGTCTCCCATTTGTTGACCTGTCTCTTATACACATCTAGATGTGTATAAGAGACAGGATATACAGTAGGCCAGGCCTGTTCAATTACTACTTTAGACGAAAGGCCAGATTTGGAAAAAAAAATAAAGTGCAAATGGACCAGATGTTTACGTTTCCTCTGCCTGACCCATAAAGTTAGTAATTTAAATGTATTAAACAATTAACCTTTTTATTCTTTTCACCACCTTATTAGTTTTTACGATTGGAAAAGAAACATTATGTACAAAAATACAGGAAAAAACAATGCACCTTTGTAATCCTAGATTAGAAGTAGCTTGTTTTAACTGCAACTTTAACTTTAACATAACTGCATAACAACACACAAAACCAATGAATAGGTTTATTAGACTACTAATAAAAAGATGATCTTCTAATAAAAAATATAAACGTTCATAAACTTGTTAGCAGGTTATTTAGGTCATCAAAGGGGCTGGATTTCAGTTCATAAAACAATACTGGAGTTTCAGCAGAAAACAGGGTTGCAGCCAATGGCAGTGAATGGTGACCACGGATAAAATGTAAAAAAAAAAAGAACACAACAACTACTTGTGTGATGTAACTGTAACTGTGTATATCTCACGAGATGTATCGCGAGACTTTGTATATCTCTTAATGGATGCACGTGTGAAAATATTGCAAGATATACGAAGTCTCGCGATACATCGATGCCATGTTTACATGCTACCTAGGAGGCTACAGTTGACATTTCGGCTAAAAACATGGTGTAAATGGCGTTTTTTGTGGTTAAATTTTAATGTCACAGCTCATGGACACTTGGATTACACCATTCGAGCAGGATGGTCTGTGGATCCGTGGTCACCGTTCACTGCCATTGGCTGCAACCCTTTTTTCTGCTGAAACTCCAGGATTGTTTTGTGAACTGAAGATCTTCACCCATCCTCACATCGGCATAGGGGTGAGTACATATTGAGTGGACTATCATTCTGGGGAGGAATGTCGCTTTAAAAGAATAAGAAAAACATAATGAAAGTGGAGTTCAGAATGCCAGATTAGCTATACTTGTATGTGTTAGTCCCCATCATCAGCATCTTGTTTTTAAAAATAGGACTCAATGGAAATAACCTCAGCCCTGCAGATGAATGGTGCATTCTTATAAGTCCACATTTAAAGTTACTTTGTGGAAGCCTGTCTAATGCTTGTCACTTGAGCTGGGAAAATCTCCAGGAAAGTACCACTATTGTGGTCGACCAATCTTACTTACAAGACTACATACTGACCTTAAAGGGAAACACACAGATATGTTTATTCCAAAGCCAGAAACAGCACAAACAATGTCAAACCTTATTCACTGTGTCATAAGAATCAGGTCATAAGACTAATCTCACATCTATTACAAAAGACATAGAATTATTTTGAGAAAATAAAGGACATTGAATTGCACAGAACTGATCACAGAATATGAAAAAAAGTCTCCCATTTGTTGACTTTTATTTGACTTTTTGTGGGATCAGCCACAAAACACTGTTGTCACTCAGGAAGGGACATTATCACTGCATGAGGAACAATACCATATTTTTTATATTTTGTCCTCTCCTTACACCGGCTGTGACAGATGTAATCTGGCTCCTGCTAATCTCTTACAGATGTCCCCATGTCCCTTGAAGTGGTTAGGAAGAAATTTTCGAGACAGTTTCAAAACTAAATTGAAAGAAAAACCAAGTCAATCTTATGACCGAAATCTTAAAAAAATTAACACTTTCCCCTTGAGGAATGTGAGACATTTGAATGTCTCCTATCCTTCTATTTGTACCTTGTGAATAAAAAGCATCTTTTGTTGAAATTACATCTTTGAGCAAGGCACAAGAACTAATTCTGGTAACAAGCCTGCATTTGTTACCATTATGCCACTGCTTTCTCTGCATGAAAATTTCAGTTTTGAGTTTGAATTTAAAGCTGCATCGGTCAATATTTCGAAGTTAATAATGAATCAAATAACTAGGTGTAATGTGCAATGTAAAGTTGTAAAAAGTAAGTAATACTTGTATACTTTTTTTTAAAACAATGTGATCTCTGTTAACTATACATTCCATTATATTGAAGGTGCTGAAGCTTAGAGCTGCAACAGTATACTGGTTTGAACAATTTTTTGCAGAAAATTGTCCAAAAAATTGTTAAAATTCTCTGATTCCAGCTTCTTAAATATGAATATTTCTGGATCCACCATGACAGCAACCTGAATATCTTTGGGTTTTGGACAAAACAAGGCATTTGAGGACTTCATCTTGGGCTTTGGGAAACACTGATTGACATTTTCCACCATTTTCTGACATTTTATGGACCAAACAACTAATCGATTAATCGAGCAAATAATCTGAAAATTTATCAACCATAAAAATAAACGTCAGTTGTATGCCTACTTAAACAATTAAAAAAATAACTGCACAACCACCACTGGGCTTCTCTGGCCACAACACTGTCTTTCTGCTTCCGTAATATACACAAGCACTAAAACGCCATAAGCCACAAACATACAGCTTCAACCAGTGGCCAGAGGATGCAACTGCACAACTCCAAGGATCCCTTGCTTGTACTGACTGGGGCATTTTTTATGGTAATCTGAATGACAGGGGTAACATCATCACAGATTACAACAAGTTTTGCATATAAACCACCATCCCAGTCAGAACAGTAAAAAGGTATCCCAACTCAAAACCATGGATCTCATCCCACATGAAACACAGACTGCAGGGGAAACAACAGGACTTTCAACGAAAAGACTGGATTTCTCTCAAAGCCATAATTTGCTACGTGAAAAATGACATTAAGAAAGCCAAACTCAGATACAAGGACAAACTTGAAAAGGAATTCTCCAAGATGAACACCAACCAGGCTTTTCAGAAAGTAAGATTACTTACAGGAAGCAACAATAAATCTAATATACCATCTCTCACAGACCCTGCCTCATTCTCCAGAAATCTAAACAGAAACACCTATGACTACTCCAATGTGTGTAAGAGACCGCTGAGGATCATACCCAACCCTGCTGAGCAGATTCAGCCCAACCCCTTCACAGAAAAGGATGTACGACAGCAGCTGTCGAGGTCTAAACTGGGCAAAGCCCCAGGTCCAGATGCCATACCAGGATGGGTGCTTAAGACCTGTGCAATGGAACTTGCTCCTGTCCTCCACTCCATCTTCACTGAATCCCTCCAGACTGCATCAGTACCTGTTCTCTGGAAAACATCCACCATAATATGTGTCCCCAAGAAACCCTGTCCCTTTGAACGAAGCCACTACAGACTGGTAGCACTCACCTCCATCATTATGAACTGTTTTTAAAAACTGGTATTAAAATCCATCCTTAACTGTTGTCAGCCCACAACTGAACCCGCACCAGTTATGTGGGTATTAGCTTAACTTTGTCCAGTTTTGGTTTGCCCTCACTGTTTGGCATTCTGTTGTTTATTGATCCTGTGTATCCTACTATTGCTTTGTCTGTCAAAAAATACCTGCTCAGCACTAATACTGTAGCAGAGACACTTCGAGCAACTAGCTGGTAAACATATTGGAGCTCGTGGAGGCCAAAACAGAGCCATAAGTCAGCTTCCTGCCAGGAAGTCAGAAACATTCATTTAAAATAATGCTAATGTAATAGATTAACGTTGCTTTTGTAGTTTGTTGCACTGCCCCATAGTGGCAAAGTAATTCTTACACACTGCTACAAAAGCTTGATTCAGTACAGTCAAATGTCTAAGAGGACTCCTGTATTTTTCAGTGGTCTTACATGCATTTAGGTTGTAGAAAATCCTTTTTACAAAGAGATGTTATTTTTGCACGAAAGGTTTGCCAAAAAGTCATGTTTTGTACATAGAGAACAAAATACTGTACGGTTCAACCAGGCTGACAACTGAAAGGGCAGAAGGAGACAAAGATACCTTTGAACAACACACTATTCTCAACACAACAATACAACACTACTATCCAGTGACATGCAAAACTTTGGGGACATCGTAAATATAAGTTTTAATCATATAGTTCTTCTTTTT
>JAJHUR010115637.1:0-13081 GCA_027495735.1 Lutjanus campechanus | reverse complement strand
AAAAAAAAGAAAAAGAAGAAAAAAGTTCATGTCCGACACCCCACAATTTTTAGGCAGATGTTATTAGCATCCAGGTGTCAGAAGGACACCTAACAATGCTATTTGCACCTGGTGTGTAAATAGCCATTGTGGTTAAGTACACCCAGGTGTATAGAGTCTAGCATGGCACAGACAAGCACCCAGGAGTCCTTAGTCAACAATGCTACTGTATTTGCTCCTGGGGTATAAATAGCCATTATGGCTACACCCCAATGGCGGAGACAAAACATAATCTTTTCCTCAACCTAACCACGCACTATTTTGTTGCCTAAACCTGACCAAACTGTGACTGGAAACTGAAAATAATAATACAAAACTACAAATAATAAATCAACTAGGTTTAGAAATTAAAAATTAAATTAAAATTAAACACTAACTACTTGCCTCACACAGGACTCAGAGTCTTGTGTTTAATTCACTCATCCACCACAATGACAGTGACTTTGTTGCTCTTATAGCAAAACTAGAAAGCTGGGTGTAAATAGCCCAACAGCTGCTGTGTGACTACTTTAATCCAGGTGTGTTTTTAATCAATAATTAACAATGATAGGGGAAGCAACTAATAAAAAAAATGATCCAAGTTGAATTTTAGTGAAATACAGGTCAGCGTCAAACTTTGTCTGTCTGCTTATTTACTGATATAAATTATATTCATTCACTTTCATTTGAGCACCATTGGATCATAGCAACAGACCCTCAAAATTTCTGTGCATGTCTCTGTACTCATGTTGTGTTGTTGTTCTGTCCTGTGTCAGTGCTAATCTGTGAGCACATTATAAAGTGGCCTTCCTCTTGAGCAATGTTAATGGTTGCAGTGGGTCAAGTATACTTACTGTACTTAAATCGAAGAGATGCAGAGATGACGGGTGAATCACTGTCCTTCAAGCCAGATGAATTTTACTCTATTTGATCCTCCCACTTTCACAGCATGGTTTATATCTTTTAATGCACGGTGGCTGAGTGTATAAAGATAAGGCAAAAAATTGAAAGGATCATGAGGTAAACCACATGTTGGATCCAGCAAGTCCCTCATTCATTCACTCATTTAGTTGGCCTCTAAGCCCCCTCATTAAAAGACATGCCAGGGTCTCTTGCTCGCCTCCTTCCTGCAGCACTGCCAAGCTGTGACACTGTTCGTCCTTGTGCTAAGCTGTTACTTGATTTGTCTTAAAATAGATAAAATTACTGTGTTGGCCATTCAAACCTGTGGTGTTTGCCAAGACACACTTCTGTAGATAGAGGTTCAAATGGTGGAAATAATTTTATAACCACTTAAATGCTTCACAGCCTTAAATGACAGGATATCTGTGCAAGGATTAGCCACTATAGAGCAGGTTTCCTCTTACCGACCTGCTGTGAGATAAAAAGATTTCATTGGCTCTTGACAGTGGATATTTCTGTTACAAAAGTGGATTCTTTATGTTTCTTTTTGAATACTTGTTGTCCTCCTCTCACACAAGTATTAGAAATAATTCATTCACGTTAAGAACATAAATACAGAAGCCCTTAGCTATCCCAGAGCTAATAGGAAACCTCCCTCCATCCTTATAATGGTAGCTACTCAGTAAACTTTAAATGCCAAGGTTTAAGGTAATGAATATGGCAGATAACAAAAGCAGTGTGCAGTGTTATTTTCTTGTGGGCAATATATGTATACAGTAACCTACAGTACATAATTAATAGCGCCACATTAGCATACCTCTATTCTTGCCACCACAAGGTTACAGAGGTGGTGCACATGCTTTGACAAATGCTATTTTAGACAGAAATAATATGACATTTTTCCTCATACTTACTATATAATCTAGGACTAACAAATCATCCTCTGCTGAGGATGTTGACTTTTTAAATGCTGGAACATGCAGCTTTAGCTTCAGTCTTTTTGCACAATATCATTTATGCAGTCAGAAGGTATTTAGGATCCGCTTTACAGTGAAAATGAGTTAGCTGGAGCAGAACTTAACCTTTGAAAAGTCATCCAGAGAGAGTTTTCAATTCAATCATGAAGCTATAATGCTAATACTAGTTTAATTATTTAGCTACCTAGATAGCTAATAAAAACTTGCCATGGGCAGTTGTTATAGCTGGCAAAAAAACCTCACAGAACATGGGAGTTGCTGGCTGACTGTAACTGTGTGTTATTGTGTGATATCTGTATTTTAAAAGGTTATTTTGAATTCACCAAAGTCACTCAAGAACACAAACAAACTAACCAATAAAGGTAGTGGTGAACAAGCACCTACCGTGTTCTGCAAGGTAAAATTACTGCTTTTACTTGGGAGTCTGGTTGCTTATGGAGAGTTATTTTTGGCTTCTATAATGGCAGTTTCCAGTTGGAAAAGCCTGTCTGATGGCTAGGTAAAGCAGTGAAAATATTCTAAATTTAGTTTAAATGTTGTTGCCAACCCTGTTCACAGCAGTACATTGCGCAGCTTTCCACACCAGTAGGCTGCTCTTGCTACTTCTCCAATTGGGGGTGTGCAGACTGCCATCTACTATAAGAGGGCTGCAGGGATGTTGCATTTTGAATTTTGGAAATTTGCATTGCAAATTTTTATTTTAAAGTACTTAAAATTTCACCAGTTGCAGCAAAAGGTAACCAGGTGTTTTATGTTAATAGGCGAACAACTGCTGGCGTCTGTGTGTGTGGCTATGCAGGTTGTTCTGAATGGAAAATTTTTGTCAAGGGAAGTTCCCTTTATTGACATTCGCTGTACAGAGGGGAGAGAGTAGGGAGCACTGGTACACAGCTTGAGTACCTCATACTACCCCCACTTCAAATAATCCGAACTATCCCTTTAACAATGGTAACAAAGAGGGATGGGGGCATTCATGTGCTCCCTGAATGGTCGAAGGTTCGGAGATGGGAAGTCTATATTTACTCTCGTCTACTATATTTCTGAAATATGTATGACATACACAGATAATAACTCGGCAGCTCCTGTACCAAAATTTTCTTCACCCATCCTCACATCAGCATAGGGGTGAGTACATATTGAGTGGATTATCGTTCTGGGATGGAATATCGCTTTAAGGTCAATGGAAAACCAGTCAAAGTTGGAGTTCCTGCTTGTGAATAATATAAACAATACATATAATCATATAATAAAAACCTATTCTGCATGTAAATTGATGTCTAAATATGATGCCTTGAAAGTAGTCAATTTGTCAGGGAGAGCCATATTTTTGTTTACTTTTGGCATGGTGTACCTGGAATGCTTTAAGGTCGAAAGTTGGATGTTTCAACTTGGAATATCCGACTTCCGACGGTGTCTGAATGCAGCACGATTCGTTTGACTGTCAGGCAGGCTTCATGTGGCGCGCTGTTCAAATTCAAGAGGAAAAGGAAAAAGAAGAAGAGAAGTGACACATGTATTGTAAAAAAAAAAGAAGAACCAAATGAAAGAAAGCGATAGCTACAAGAACAGAAGCGGTGAGGTGAGACTGTTTGAGTGCAATAACCGTCATTTTGAAGCTGAAATTGATGCTAGCTAACCCTGCCGGTGACAGCTGCCTCTAAAGAAGACATCAACACACCTGTGCCATCAGCTAGCTAGCTCAACTACTGCACCCTGGAGAGAGCGAGTTTTCCTGGTCGGGACTGAAGGATGAACTAAAAACCAACATGTGCCAGGTGTTGCCATGGAATTTAATATTGTGCTGGACACGTATGCTGCGGAGGAAGGCCAAATAGAGCAACACCTGATTCAAGGTAAGACAGCTTGCCCTTGTTAGCGCGTTAATGTTTATTGATGGTCTAATGAGCTGTGCAGTTTGTCAGGCCATATATGGCTTTGCTAATTGGCAAGAAAATGCCGCTGGTGGTCTGCGTACAGTCTGTGTGTGTGACTGGCAGGTGCCCGTTAAGAGTGACTCAGAGGTGGCAGAGTGCAGATGATTGATTTGGATGGAAAATACTGCAAAATAGGAGAGAAGGCCACCAACAGATGTTTGATGAGTGATTCACTGGTGTTTTACAGAACAAGTTGCTGTGTCCTTGGATACAGCTGATTTAATTCTACTGATTAAAATCTTCTCTTGAGGCACAGAGCTTATGAGTGAAACTTTGCCTGTAAAGCTTACTATGTGTCCATTGAATATGGTTAAAATGTGTTTTTTTTCCCCTGCTGACATGAATGTAATTCAGTGTTGTCTGTGAAGGTTCTTAGTCATAGGTCATGGTATTTGTAGCAAGGTTAGAGAGGTGAAACGTCTTCAAGAACTCTATCAAGTTCAGTTGCCTATGACAAACCTTGCTACGTAATTCAGTGTTGTCAGTTCTCTCTGACAAAATCTGTCAACCCAATCGATTAGTTGTGTAGTATAGAAAATGTCCAAAGCCCAGTGTGATATCCTCAAATGTCTTGTTTTGTCCACAACCCAAATGTATGCAGTTTGCTGTCATAGAGGAGTGAAGAAAACATGAGTAATTAAATAATTATTTTCAGTGTCACTTAATCTGCTGTTTTTTTTCTTGATAAATCGATTTGCCTATAAAATGTCAAAATGTTGAAAAGTTTTGATAATTTGCCAAGCCCAAGATGCCCTGCTCAGATGTATTGTTTTGCCTCCAAATAAGGTTGCAAATTGTAATTGCCAGACAGAAAGGCCTACATAGTAAACACATTTGAATATCAAATAACATGTGCAGTGTGCTCATGAAAGTAATCTGTTATATTTCAGATCTCTTTATTTGATAGGAGATGGATTAGTAATAGTTTTATTAACGACTGATTAATTGACTGTCGATTAAGCCTAATTATTATCATCCCTATCCACAACCCAAAGACATTCAATTTTCTGTCAGAGAGGATGAAAGAAACCAGAAAATATTCACATTTTAGAAGTTGGAATCAGAGACCTACTCAATTACTCAAACCGATTACTCGATTATCAAAATAGTTGGTAAATAATTTAATAATTGTTTCATAATTAATTAATCGTTGCAGCTCTAGTGACAAGTCCCTCACTGGCTGCCTATTTTTACAGGAACATGCAAGCATTAAGCACTCTACTAGCTGTTTAATGGGAACTTTTAGCAGCGAATGTTGCCAAATCATTTGTCCCAATTTTTAACAAGCATCTGAAATACTGGCTTTGGCATGTAAGTGTTAAATTTTCTAAATTAGACATGGTTATTTACCTCAGTTGTCTGAATGAAGATGTGTTACCAGTTAAATTATCAGTTAATTTTTCTCTTGATGTACTGTATGAGCTTCTCTCCTCCAGATAACCAGGCCTCCCTGCAGCCACTGTATCCCTTTGAGAATAGAGATAACTAAAGACACTGCCATAGATGTTCACCAGAAGAGACAGATATCAGTAATTCAAGTGCAAGAATGAGTGTGTGTGATTTCTGGCTGAAGGCCGCCTGTCCGTCATCTCTCTGAGCACCCATGGGTCTCTCATTTCTCCCTCACTGCTGCCATACATTCACTCCTGGTCATTTCTTTCTCGTCTGCTCCCTCTCCACATTTGAAGCTTTCATCTCTTTTCTTTCTTTCCCTTCTCCCTTTCCATTTCCTCCTTTATGATAATCAGGCCTCGCCGTGCTCTGCCTATCTGTTAATCTCCCCCTCACTCTCACACACCCTGACCATTTCACCTGATCCCATAAGCACCGTTTTCACTTGATCTTTCCCCTCCGGCTACACATTACTGATCATCCTCTTTGCGCCCTCCTCTCTCACTCCTTCTTTTCTTTCTCATGCTCTCTTCAACCCGTCACCTAATTTTTTCTTTTTTTCTTTTTTTTTGCTGAACAAAAAATAGTTTCATTTTAGTACAAACCCATCTGGGCTACAGTCTCCACTTCTGTCCGCCTCTCTTTCTCTCCCCCTCTCTCTGTCTCTGTGCTTGCGGCCCCTGCGGTGACATAATTTAATATTCCTGGTGTCATAGTAAAGAGAGAGGAGGCTGTGGTTGTCAGTGCGGCGCGAGGGCCCACATTGATTTAGCGCTAGCATCACAGAGGGAGCATCTCTCTTTATTTTATTAGTAGGCTACGGTCAATCTGATGCCGTGACAGGGAGGTGGGGCAGTACGGCTCCAATAAACAGCTGGAAGGCAGAAGCTGAAGTAGCAGCATGTACAGTATTTACTGTATTTTCATAACATAACCATGCATGCATCATTTATGTGAAAGTATTTAAGGAATTATGAAATACTTTGTGTCTGCTGTCTCCATACTTGCAGTTTTTCTCATCTTTAATTGCATAGAGTCTGCTGTTGATGCAGTAATTAACAGAGGTAAACTTAAGCGTCTGTTAAAAGGTGTAATGCATGTGTTAAGTGCTGCAGTCAGGGCCGTAATGATAATTGGCATTTGTGGTTAGGTTGGAGTGGATTTGGTTTTAAGAGTCTGTTTCTCTACACTTTAGGACATTTCCAGGAAGATCAGAGACACTTTGTTTGCCAGATTATAAAATAAGAGACAACAATAATATAGTTTTAAAAATACTTATTGGTTTATTTAAGAGTAGCCTATAATATTAATGTAATATTTTGAGATCACACTTAAGATGCAGTTTCCTGGTGTATATGTAGCAGGTTATGTACTCAGGAGATGATGACATATTTATTCACAAATAAATACAAGTATGCGTTCACTTCTATACCTAACGAAGACCATCCGTGATTGAAATAATTCCAGTTACATCAACATTACATAAAAGATTTTGGAAAGACAGTAGTGTACTGCTGTTTTTTCTCACTACTCAATTACTTTTTTCAGTACATACTTTTGTACTGTAACTCGGGGAGTTATTTCTAGCACTTTGTTTATTTCTATGTGAGTAACTGTTTTTGCAAAGTATTTTACAGTTTTTGCTACTCTACACACCTCTGATTATTATTGCAGAAGTGGACATATCCTACAATTTGCCAAGATTTCTTCAGTTCTATTAATTTAGTTTTGGACTCAAAGTAAGGACGATGAAATAGTGTTGTTTTGTTCACTCTTGTAAGTGAAAACATTTTATAGTTGAGTTTAGTTCAGAACCATAAACAACATACCTGATACGGCAGGTATCAAATGAATGAATGAATGAATGAATGAATGAATAAATGAATAAATGAATGAATGAATGAATGAATGAATGAATGAAAGAAAAATACTTTATTAATCCCCACGGGGAAATTCAAGGGGTAATGCTGCTCACACAGAACACAAAAAGCACAAAACAATACACGGACACGTCACGGTCCGGTATGGACAGACAGGACAACACAGTACAGTGCATGGCCAGCCATTAAAAAAATAAGAACTACGAAAGTATATGGATTAAAAGGAATGTGAATAGTGTGAATAAAGCAGGTAGAGAGTTGCATTCAGTAGTAGCACATGGGTGTATAATAAGTTAAAAAAAAAAGATAAAAAGGATAATAAGTTAAAATAAGTGTCAGCACCGATATTGCACAGTAGCACAGCACATATTGCACATAAAATTGCACCTGTTCAGCACAAGATTGTACAAGGGCATATTGCACACACACTAGGGATGGGTAACTTTAACATTTGAACCGATACGGTACCGATGCCCGGTATCTGGGAATCGGTATCGGTACTCAACGGTACTAATTTTTGGTACTTTTGTGTGTGCTTGTGTGGTAATAAATGTTAATTTGTTTAATAATAAAATCTCAAAAATTTTCAATTTAACATATTTATTTCCCAATATATAAACTTTAACAAATATATCAAAACAACATCCAACTGTTTGTGTTGTAATGTTCTACCTCAAGATCTGGTAGATCTATCAGCATACCATTCTATCCTTACCAAACAGGTTTAAAATCCCAGACAGGCCCCCATTTGTCACAAACTGGTTCAAAGGATGTGACAAGGAGGGGAGTCTACAAGAATTTTACGTAAAAGCAACAATAATTTACTAAATTTAATTAAGGCAAATCATAAGACAAGCTAACAAACAATAGTGCAAGTTGGGTGCCAGCTTTTGGAAGGGAGAGACAAAGTGAAGACAGGGCCCAGCTTATCCTGTAAATCCTTCAGCCAGACCAGATGAGCTGCACCTCCCTGACAACCAGACTCCGCCCACCAGGCTCCTGGAGGGAGAGCAAAATGCTCTATGAAAGTCAAAGTGTGTTTGAGGTTTTTTAAGAAGCTAAATGAACACTTAAAGAGTCAGAACTGGTTTTTTGTTGTTGTTTTTGCTGTACTAGATTTGGTTCGTTCAGAGCTGCGTAATATTAAATCTTCCATCCTTGCTCACTACATCTCAACCTTTCTTACCTTCAGGTGTGCAGCAAGGTTGTCAAAAGTATCAATACTGAAATAACTTTCAATACCTTACCGTTTAAAACAACACATTACGAACATTTGATAGCACTGAAAGTACCGTACTGCAAAGATGAAAAGATCTAAGTGCTCGTTCAAGACTTTTTTATTGTCTGGACTGAAATTTGGCTTGCAGCAGCAAAACCCAACAACCTTCAGTGACTTTTTCTGTACCAGCAGTGTGTACAGGTTGTTAATTTGAAAAAAACAATTTTTTTTAAATTTTGTGTTCCAAGGTGGTGTTGTGGTATGGAAAGAGGTATTGGGTAATATTTTTCTTTCACACTAGTAGTTTAAAAGAATTTAAAACTGTGGTATTTTGACAACTCTAGTGTGTAGAAATGAGAGGTTATATATCAACTTCCATCTAAAATACGTGAAATTATCAGCAATCTTATTGCTGCTGGTCAACAGGTTATTATTGGTTATTGATATTGGCTGAAAAATTTTTTTGGTCCCCCTACTTATGGTCATTTGTTGTTTGCTTTTGCAATGAGATTTTTGATAGATAATCATCAGCAATGTGGATATAATGACTAAGGGTGTACAGGCAAATAATAGAACAGAGTCTAGTAAGTTAAGAAAATTACATAATTTTACTGCAGGTCAGACCCTTATAAAATCGGAAATCGGAATCAGCCAAGAAAATTGGAATCGGTGCATCTCTAAATCTAATGTTAGTTCAGCCAGGTAAAGGGCAGAGCTATCTCTAAACTTTAATCTTAACTTGCCAAACATAGCAAAGTTGATCGAGAAGTTGACTGACAGATTTAGGGAAAAAAAGACCCTAAGACAGGACGTCAGCCACAGGCACATAATTCCATATAATTATTTTCATCAGTACAAACTTGACTCCTTTAATACTATGAGGACCACCAGTGTAGTCCCCGGAGTTAAAGTAATGTTGCAATTTAAATCATGATTGCAGTACTTGACAGAAGAGTCACAAGTAGATTGAGCATCCCTAGTATATCCTCATGCAGATCAATTTTCTAGGGGTTACACATTTTTCTCTACACCCTAGGTTGTGGTTCAGAATACATTTAAATGCTTAAGACTGAAAAAAAAAAAAAAAATCATGTAAGCTTAAACCCTTTCTGTAAAATGGCAGTTTTCAGCCAAAATGGTGTGTTATCACTATCATCAGGTCTTCGTGGTAAAGCTTACCTCTGTCTCTTACTTTGAGGGCATGTTTTCTGCTCTCCTGAAAGAAAGAGAAAACAAATGTCAATGACAACACATATAATGTGTCGCACAGACATTTGTTAGATGTCCGATCAAAAAAATACTGGACCTCAAATTATAAATGATCTCTGTGTCATCCCTTTACCTGAACTGGGCAGTCAGTACTTTTACTTAAGTGCTTGACTTAAAACTTAAACTGATTATGACATGGATTTATTTGATCACTGGAGTCATTGCAGGCAAGATTATCAATGGCAGGGCAGTTTTGAATCAGTGTGGGGTGAGGAAAATAATTGAAATGACTGACAACATGCTGTAGCGTCAGTTGTAGACATTTTCTGACTTATACGTGACCGTTAAGTAAACGGGAAGTATAAAATGGCTTAATAAAAGTTTATGGATCAAAACCATGGAGCAGATGTGATAGGCCAAGTAGAATGAAGTGTTAGATGACTTATGTAACATTAACAAGCCATGCTGCAGACTTTGGGGTGATGAAGAAACATTTAGAAAATCAATTATAAGTGACTACTATCAAAAAAGGTTCCCTGTATTAATAATCCCAATATATCATGCTGGGGTACAGACAGCAAAGAAGTTGGTGCTGTGTTGCTGCTGCTGCCGTCTGTAGAAGGACAAAGGGCTCCAGCTTTCAATTCATGTGCTCATGCAGTGCAGTAGTACTGCTGTGATGCAACAGTTCATTGCGATGTTTTGACGCAGTTTATGCAAATCGACATATTTCCACTGTCAGTGGTGTTGACGAATTGCTCCATCTCTTGTGGAAGCCCAAATGTGAACTTGGTGGTGTAGTTTTGGGCAATGAGGTGTAAGTGTTATGAGCTGAGCCTGATATGGGACATTCTTAGTGAATGTACATTGCTCTTTCTGGTCAAAAACTTGTCATCTCAGTACAATAAAATGGCACGCCCAGAGAGCCTTTGGAAGACAAAGCAGGACTTAATGTTTTTGCTTAGACTGCGTCAATATATTGACGTCCATTGTGTGAACGGTTCTCCAGAGGATGTCAGTAGGGATTGGAGGGAACAGCAGGTGATAGAATGTCATGTTGTGTTCGATTCCATGTGTATTTGTGTGAAATGGCTGTGGAGGAATCGATCCGCCACGTAAAATGATGTATACTTGTATCATGTGATGAGGTACGAGGCCAAGGTTTTAGGCTGAGAGCCCTGTAATTCATTACGGCTTTGTGAGCGCGAACTTGAGCACGAACGTGTGTGTGAGAATGCTTGTGTGATTCATAAGATGGAACCCACCCGGCTATGAGGGAACTCATTAGACTCCTGTCGTCTCGCCTCCCGGTAGGAAAAATACCTGGCATCTGGGAGTTTATATTCCCTCTTCTTTACAACTCTCTCTCTCTTGCTCTTTATTGCTTCCACACTCTGTGCCACAAAATCCACGAGCAATCACCAATCAATCTTGTACACTCACCTAGCCCTCTGTCTGCTGCTAACCACCACCTGCCTTCTCCTGTTTTCGTTTGCCACACACTCAACCTCCTTTCCAGTCTCATTCACACACATCCTCTCCTCCTGCTTTTGTATTATATCCCATTAAGGCTCATCAGGCTCATCGCTTCATCCTCCTGTAATCATGTCATCCGTGTATTCTTCCCATCCTCCGTACTTCAGCCCAGTTATCAATCACTCTTCTACCTTTTCTCCTCCATGCTTACGGTCTGCTTTTATAAAACTCCCAAGTGATTGCTTGTCATCACTGATTGTATGACTCTGACACCTCTTTCCCCTCTGTTCTCCTCTCACCTACCCTGTACCTATAATTTCACTTTGTCGCCATGGAGATCCTGTCTGCTTGTGCGAGTCATGTCACAGGTTTAGTGCAGGTGAAAGCGGTATGCAACCGGATGCTTTTTCATGACAATTCACATCACATAAGAAAATGAATAAAAGAAAAAAACAGTCAAGGACAACCAGGAAGGCAGCAGAAACAGACACTTTTTCAGAATCCATGAAAGGCACTTGTGGAATACTGCTACAAGTCCTACTCCAGAGAGAATTTATTTTTGGAAAAAAGTTGCTCTATGTTTAGCTGTTTGAAGATGGGGAATCTTTAAAAAAGTTGAATGTGGGACACAAGTTGTTCTACATTGTAGGCAATTTAAAACCGCAGTATAATATTCTTATTTAATGAAGAATACAGATGAATGGTTATTGTCCTGCCAAGAAAAATACCCAGCATCAGTTATTTCAGCAAATGCCTGATGACATACAACATTATGTTCATGTGGCCCTCAGCCATAGAAATCAGGACTCTTGTCCCAAGTAGTGTGACATTATAACAATGTCATCAATCACTGTCAAGAGTCACAGGTCCACTGTCCTTGTTTCCTTCTGACAGTCAGTGTCGGTTTCCTAGAAGTTTAGTTTTACAACTGCAATTAGTAATATTTTTTGAAGGCACCTGTAAATATTCTTCCCAATATGGGTGTTAGATCAGGTTGGTTCAGGACATCCATTAAAAACAATGTATATTACACTTTAATTTGGAAGACTTCGCAAATTCAAACGTCATTTCAGCATTTATTTAGGATAGATGCACATAAGGTTTCAAATAATGGGTATTTATATAATCAATTAATCTATCAATTATTTAATTAATTGTACTGCTTTGGCTACTTATTGTTAATTGATTAGTTGATCAGTCAAGTGTCAGAAAATGTATTGCCAAAAATTTTAATTAAAGATTAACTGTAGGGATGCACGATAACTATTGGTACCGATAATTATCAGCCCGATATTGGAAAAAATTATGTCCCACAGATAAGTCTGATAATGATTTTTTTTTTTGCCGATAACTACATCCAATTATAAATAGCCAACATTGCCTTGATTTCGCTCATTTTCAGTCCGTTTGTTTGCCCTGTATTGCTGGCGCCTGCTGTTGTCACTCGCATAACGTCATATTGATGAGCCACCTCAAACATAAACATGGCACGGCAATCACCAGTGTGGTTATTTTTCACTATTTCTGAAAAAGACAACGTGATTCAGTATGCAATAAATGTTCAGCCGAAGTGCTGAGAGGAGGTAAAAAGTCTACCAGTTTCAACACATCCAACCTTATTAGCCACTTAAAAGTCTCACCATCGAAACAACGGTATATGGAGAGAGTATGAGGATGAGAGGACTGCTGCGGCTAACGCTGTACCACCAGCCAGCAAGGATTCTGGAGTAGGGATGTTTCCCTGAAGATTAAATGCAAAATTTAATTTAGACTAGTCTAACACTAAGAAAACACACAGAAAGCAGTTAAAATAAACTGAAATAAAAATTAAAGTGCATCCCGTGGTGCACTGTACATTCTGCACACAAGTCAAGTCATGTCTGAGCAGCAATGAGGGTAACAGCTGCTTAAAATAAAAGTAAAACATCCTTGAGAAATAAAAATAAAGTGCATCCCGTGGTGCACATTCTGCACATATATCATGTCCAAGCAGCACTGAGGGTAAAATGCATCTGAAGTGTATTCAGTGCATTTTAGCTGTTCGCAACCAAAAACCAAAATCATAAAAAAAAA